>VMDR010007359.1:0-40958 GCA_007922815.1 Macrotus californicus | reverse complement strand
CCTCCCCCTTCCCCTCTGGCCATTGTTAGATTGTTCTTAATTTCAATGTCTCTGGTTGTATTTTGTTTGCTGATTTCTTTTGTTGATTATGTTCCAGTTAAAGGTGAGATCATGTGGTATTTCTCTCTCACCACCTGGTTTATTTCACTTAGCATAATGCTCTCTAGTTCCATCCATGCTGTTGCAAAGGGTAGGATCTTCTTCTTTCTCTCTGCTGCATAGAATTCCATTGTGTAAATGTACCACAGTTTTTTGATCCACTCATTGACTGATGGGCACTTAGGTTGCTTCCAGCACTTGGCTATTGTAAATTGTGCTGCTATGAACATTGGGGTGCATAGGTTCTTTTGGATCGGTGTTTCAGGGCTCTTAGGGTATAATCCCAGCAGTGGAATTGCAGGGTCAAAAGGCAGATTCATTTTTAGTTTTCTGAGGAAATTCCATACTGTTTTCCAAACTGGCTGCACCAATCTGCATTCCCACCAACAGTGCACTAGGGTTCCCTTTTCTCCACATCCTCTCTAACACTTGTTTGTTGATTTGTTTATGATGGCCATTCTCACCATTGTGAAGTAGTATCTCATTGTGGTTTTATGTTTTAATTTTCCTTTATGTTTTCATTTGCATCTCTCTGATGGCTGGTGATGCTGAGCATCTTTTCATATGTCTCTGGGTCCTCTGTATGTCCTCCTTGGAGAAGTGTCTGTTCAAGTATTTTGCCCATTTTTTTCATTGTGTTTTTTGTCTTTCTAGAGTGGATTCGTGTGACTTCTTTATATATTTTGGAGATCAGACCCTTGTCCGAGTTATCATTGGCAAATATGTTTTCCCATATGGTTGGTTCTCTTTACTTATTGTCCAAGGATTTCAATGCTATGAAGTCTAACCTTGGGGCTTGGGAATATTTCAACTGACTGAAGTCTCTTGTTAGCCTGAGGCATAAGCAAGTCCTGTGATAGGGAATGGAGGTTAGAGCATCTGGGGAGGAATGGGAAAAGCAGTCATGAGGGCAGAGAGCAGAAGTCCTAAGATCCAGAAGAGGCCCAATCATCATTGCTAATATGTCATAAGGTTGTTACGCTCCCATTGGTAAGAGATAAAGAAAACTTCTCCTACTGTTATGATTGCAGATATCTATGATTTTTTCAGGTTTAGCTCAAGTTGGAAAATGTCAATGGAAAGACAGACAATAAAGACTAATGATGTTTTAATTTTACTTTTATCACATGCTTCTTGTGTTACAGTTTCTTGTTACTGGAAGCACAACCCCAGCAGAGAAGAAGCACCTTATATCTGCCCATTCTGAAGATACAGAAGATAAGTGGGATATTATTTTAGGAAAAATGCCCAAAGTGAAAAGGTTGGAGGACCGTCAAAACTTAGATTTGCTCCAACACAAAAGCATCCTACAAGGTTGTTGAGCATGAGGTTAAACAAAAGAGGCCACACACAGTTGGAGAGATCCTAATGAAGCCACAGTCGCAGAATTGGCCGATATGTTGCATTGCTTGGGGCAGAGCAAGAAAACTAAAATAGTGACTGTGTTAACTATATAAACAAATCCAGAATTACAGTATTTTAATATTTTGAGGCAAATCACAAGAAATTGGTAACTGTTATTTCACTTTTGAATACAGCTATTTGACAA
This sequence comes from Macrotus californicus, assembly GCA_007922815.1. Classification (NCBI taxonomy): domain Eukaryota; kingdom Metazoa; phylum Chordata; class Mammalia; order Chiroptera; family Phyllostomidae; genus Macrotus; species Macrotus californicus. The sequence continues at coordinate 39,310 of VMDR010007359.1, read as the reverse complement.
CTCTTAGTTCAGTTTCTTTTCTTTTTTTTACATAATTATTTTATTTACTCCTCCACTCTGTATTGGCAACTATATTTCAAGTACTATTTTAGTACAGGGAATACAGATTAATAAGTCAGGTCTCTGACTTATTCTGAGAGCTTTCATTCTAGAAACAGAGAGACAGAAAATAGCAAACAAATAATTAGGAAATTATGAGGTCATCAAAGACATGAAAAATACATGTGAAAGAGAATGAACGGGGCGATAACCTTAGAATGGGTGGATAGGAATGATCTCTTTGAGGAGGTAACATTTAATCTAAAACCTAAAGCATCGGAGAAGGAGCTATCCATGTGAAACTCTGAAGGAAGAGTTTCAGGTAACCTGATATCATCAGACAAGAACTCCAGATCTTGAGCTCCATTTGAAAATTGCAAAAGTCACCAATAGTTTTGAAAAAAATTCTATCAAACAAAACTTCAAATGCATAGGATATCTTGTTCCTGGGAGCATAAATAGAGTAAGGTTTACATTTGGCAATATTTTTGTGGATTAATACACATTTGTATCTGTGTTTACATCTACATTGTTTATATGCAAATAAACATCTTCATCTAATATGTATTACAACATATATTATTTCAAGAATATTGTGATGCTGTGGTAAAAAAATAAATAATTGATATTACAATGTTTTCATCAGCTGCACATAAAAGTGCCAAAGACTAAACCAGCAATCCTGAAAGAAGTCTCAGCCATACACATAAAACCCTGTCAACTGCATCAGGACCAGAGCCTTGAACCAAGATTCTTTCTAAGCACTCATTAAGAAATGGGAGCAGAATAGGTGAGGGACAAATACCATATGATCTCACCTTTAAATGGAATATAATCAACAAAAGAAAAAAGCAAACAAAATATAACCAGAGACATTGAAATTAAGAACAATCTAACAATAGCCAGAGGGGACAGGGAAGGGGACAGTGAGGGGTAGGGTTTTCAGGAACCACTACAAAGGACACATGGACATAACAAAGGGGGAGGGTGGGACCATGAGAGGGAGGTGGGATTGGCTGGGGTTGAGGGGAGTGGGGGGCGGGGAATGCAGACAACTGTAATTGAACAACAATAAAGTAATTAAAACAAAAGAAATAGGAGCAGAATAAAAACCTTTTGTATACTATACAGAAAATCACTGGCTTTCTAGAGGTCATGTCTTGAAGCACTGCTTTGATATTTAAACTAATGATTCACTTAAAAAATAAAAAGGCAGACTCGCACAGAATAATTAGAAATGAGGCCATTTGTGATTTATCTGACGGTCAGCAGATGTCGGGGCTGTGTGCAAGTGAGAAATCTTTCTGTTAAAGGCGATCACCAGGAGGAACAGGAAATGAACTGTGTTGCAGGCAAGGCAATCTGAACGTAATCCCTTTTGCTGTGCTCGTCTAGAAGACCAAGGACAGAGAGTCACAGAACATTGCAAAGACAGGAGGAAGGGCTTTTGCACAACGTAGCAGAGGTGGCCAAGTTATGGTAGTTACTCCACAGTCAAAAATCTATAGACACCAGTCAATGACTCAGAAACCCTAAAACTGGAGCAAGAATACTAATCTACCCTCTAGAACTAGCATTAATAAAGTAGATCTCATAGACTGGAAGACAATGTGATAGCCCAAAGTGCCTAACTTTGCCTAGCAAAACAACAAAATGATCCGATTCTACTGATTACTGCATATCTTTGTGAATTAGGTTTCCAGCCACAGTTGCCTCAAAAGAAAAGATGAATTAATTGATTGGGTTACCATGATCTTGCTTCTAGTTAGGCAGAATAGTGTAGGAATAAGGAGCACAGATACTGGGGTCAGAATGCCGAGCTTCCAATCTAGACCCAACGCTTCCCAACTAGGTAAGCTCTAAAACATTCTATGAGTCTCAGTTTCCCCATCTGTAACACGGATATAATAATAATATCTGTTTCAAAAGTGGTGTCAGGCCCTGGCTGGTGTGGCTCAGCTGGTTGGGCGTCATTCGGCAAATCGAAGGTCCCGGGTTTGATTCCCAGTCAGGGCATGTGCCTGGGCTGCAGGTTCGGTCCCCAGTCGGGGCGCATATGGAAGGCAGCCAACTGATGTTTCTGTCCTTCTCTTTTTCTCTCCCTTCCCCTCACACTTAAAAAAAGGGGGGTTGTCAGGATTAAATGAAATAAGTTTTGTGAAATTTTTAGCATAGTACCCAGAATATAGTAAGGATTTTTTAAATTGTCAGTTTTATAATATGAAATAATGAAGTACCCATCATTCCTTAAAAAGTAAATTTAAACAATTAATCTCTATATCCAAGTAAAGGGACCGAAGGAGACCATTCGATAATCACATAAGATGGGGTAAGAGGAGACGGAGTAGAATGAGTGGAAGGGAGTGGCGTGAAATGAACCCACATTTTACCAAAACAAAATCTAAATAAAATGCACAAGGCAAAAAATAACAGCAAGCAGTGCCAGCCTTTCCGTGTTTCTCCTTAAATGATAGAGGTGACCCCTCCTATTTGACTCCGTTTATCCAAAAACCTGAGGGGGGGGGTCCCTTATAAAAAGAGCCCATTGAAATTCTGCTTAGAGCAAGGAAACGCTTTTCTGTTCTGAGGAGCTGGCAGCTTCTGCATGGGACCTTCGTCACTCACTCTGCTTGGTGTGGGGCCTCGGCCCTGGGAAGCTCAGGGATGGGCTCTGCACTAGCACTCGGCACTCCCCCAGCCTTTGACTTTCCCGCACTCTCTGTTCCCCACCCTGTCCCCTTGAAGATCTCTGCATACTTTGGTCCTTGTTTTGAATAATTCTGTTGTACCTGTGTCCTTTATAAGTCACCACGGACTTCCCTTTAAAAGTAGATGTCATACAAAGGAAGGAAGAAAAAGAGGAAGGAGGAAAGTTTTTGATTTTTTGTGGTTTTTTTTTAGTTTACTGTTAAATGAGGTCTTATAAATTTAGAAGCCCTAATCAGACAAACTTTAGAATTCACATTTTTTTTAACTTCAACTAAACTGTTTTATAAGCTTTAAACAAACACATAAAAATACATTTTCCTCAAGTTTAAATTTTACTGTTTTTGTTCTGATAATTGTCACATGCTAGTTCTCTAAAGCCTAATTAATACAGTACTCTTGAAACACTGTTCTCTGACGCAGGGGGGTGGGAACAGAACACCAGACCTGCTCTCAGCTTCTGCTCTGCCGGCCGCCAGTGCCTTTGACTTCGTTTGTCTCCTACAGCGGATCTCCACAAGGCGCACTTGCTCCTGCTGGTTCCCCACCTCCTGCCCTCCGCAAGGACCTTCCCAGAGGCCAAACCGCCTTTTCTTCTGCCCTCTCCAGACTTCCATTATTTACCCTTACTTACTCTGTGTCTTTAGAAACTTACTGTCTTTCACAAAAGGGGAGTGCTGAGCACAGGCAGCTTTGAACCCAGTGCGGAGAACCTGCCGAGGCCACGCAGGGCTGCTCAGGGCCTGTTTCGAGTCCCTGGGGCTCTTCGTTAACGTGGCCTTCCCCACAGCACTGCCCTCCCCACCCCCTTCCCCGCCCGGCTCTAGCACAGAGCAGGTGACTAAAAACTATTTGTCGGATAACCAGGAAAATTGTTTTCTAGGTTACCGGAATGTTTGAGTAGTTTTCTATACTTGAAAAGGGAGAACTGTGTGCATACTATAATATTTTATTTACAATCCTAGAGAAAAGATTCTTAAACTTCCTTCTTGAAATGAAATTTCACTCTAGGTATGTTTGATTATTTGTGTATGTGTCTGTCCATAACTACTTTCCTTTCTTAGATTTAGCTAAACAAATCCAAACATATTATTAATGATTTTAATTATTACTCTGCTCTCCATTCAGTCTGGGGTTAAAAAAGCATAAAGAGGCTGATTCAACCATGTCATCTGTCACCTTGCCCCCTCACACACACGGAGTCATGTATGTACAACAGTATGCCAGCCAGCAATTGACCCTTGCCCTCTGAATTTCATAAACTGCACCTTGGTGGGCAGCCTCAGCCTCGACACGGCGGCACTTCTCGGTACCGTGGCAGGGGGCAGGGACAGAGGCTCAGCGCCTTCTCTCACTCTTTGAGTTAAACGAAGTAGGGTGACAGTACCTCTCTGGATCCTGACCACGGCCCTCCAGATGCCCAGTCCCAAGACGATGGTGGTCAGCAGCCCACACACAATGGCCACCAGCGTCCTGAGGTCACACGCTCGCCAGGAAGCCATGGGAACCCAAATCAAAGACCCACTCCTGGGTGAAAACAACCGGCTTCTCTTCTTCTCACGCCAGGAAATTTAATCAGAAACTATTCCAAAAAATAAAATTAACTTTTCCTTTCAGGCGTCTATCAGGCAGATGTCCTCATTTTCAAAAATGTTTTAGCGTAATCAGGCAGGATGCAGTTCCAATCACTCAATGAAAGGTGGAAACTCGGCTTGCAGTTTCCTCACCTTCACTGAATGAGAACATGGAAAAGGTGATTGGAGTGCAGGAAAAGGAAGATATTCAGGGCAATAAAGAAGAAGGGGAGGGAACAGGGAACAGGGTCAAAGTGTAAATGTCCTGACAAGCAAGGAACCTGGGAAGGGAACAACACAAAAGAAGCCAGAGAGGATATCAGGAAGGCAGCGGACCTGTTGGTCACCCACAGCTCAGCTCCCTGCGCTTTCGTTCGGAGGCTCTAGCAGAACGCAGACCCCTTCGTGGGGAAATGAAGCAGGGTGTGAACAAGAGGTGGCAGAGTGATACCCACACCTGAGTCCAGTACTTGCAGTTCATAAGGAGCCCACTCTTGGACACCTGCAGGTGGTGGGTGGGTGTCATGGGCACAGGGTGGAACGCACTGAAGCCCAGGTTACAAACTGTCTGTTATGGGCTGAATCCTGTCCCCCAAGGATTCATAGTCTAAAGACCTGACCCCCAGTGCCTCGCGCTGTGACCTTATTTGGAAATAGGGTTGTTACCGACATAATCAATTCAAAATGAGGTCATTATGGTGGGCCCTAATCCAATGTGACTGGTGTCCTCATAAGAAGAGGACACAGGAATTTTACATTCCTTTTGTGATCTGAAGTTTTCACCTTATATATTCATTATTTTTTCAATTATAATAACTACATCTATTATTTCTTCAATAACCAAAGGAAACATTCTCAGTAAATAATATGTGTGAGAGAAAATACCGAGCACTGCACTCTGCACCTTATACATCTTCATCTCCCTTGCCCATCTTCTGTACAGCAACCCCACACAACAGACATTTTCGTCCACTGCGTGAATGAAGGCAGGAGACTTGGGCAGGTCTTACTCTAAATGGAGCTCTGTAATTAAGGTCATTTGGGCGACCCTAGGTCACACAGAGGCAACGGTTTCCTTTCACTGTTTTCCTCAGAGCCTTTAATATGTTCATGAACATTGTGATTTGTTAAGTTCTTAGCATTATTTAACCACAGAATCCTCTTCTTGAGAAGACGCTCTCACTTTGAAGGGGTTATGGTCTAGTGACAGAAGAGCTGTTTTGGGTACTGCCTAGACATTCTCTTCTACACTTGCTGGAAGTGCTAGAATCCTCAGGTGCTACCACAACCAGCGCTTCTTAGTGCTCCTGTATCTTCATCTGTATGTCAACATTCCAGCCAGGAACTTTAGAAATTCATGGAATGGAAGAAATCCCTAGGCACGGAAATTTAGATGTTGACATATAAAGGTGTGAATTTCTATTGGCTATAGACGGTACATAAAGTCATTAATTTTTATACACATATATGTCAAGATGACAACAAAGACAAAGGAAAAACTGGAGAGGGAATAGTTTACTCATCCATTCATTCTACTCAGTGCAGACACTGTGTTAGGTGCTGAGGACAAAAAAGTGAACGTGGGAGGCAAGGTCTCCTCTCACACAGCTTGGATTCAGGGAGACCTGGGTTTGCGCTCACCCTGTCTCTAGTTTGCCCTGTGACCATGGGCAAGCTATATCAGCATCTGAACTTCTGTTTCTTCATATTTTAAACAACTTAGCTGAGGCCTTCGTTCCTGATCACTAGAGTGCTGATGTTATTAGCCGAGGAAGAACAAGGTAGGTGTCTGTGGGGATAGAGAGAAGCACTAGCCCAGAGCAGATGTTAGAGCCCAGTGAGGTAAGGAGGGAGTCTAGAAGGGGGAGGGCAAAGGGTAAGGGGAGAGCCTGATATGAGATGTCAGACCCCAAGAAGTGTCAATAAGACACCCATCGTGTGATGAGGACAAGCAGCCTGGCATGGGGCATCAGAACCAAGGGGTAAGAAAGGTGTCCAGGTAATAGACAGCCTGATGTGGGAAATCAAAGCCGGAGCAGGGAGAGGAGGGCATTCCTTCAGAGAGACCCAGAGGGGTCAGGCGGACAGACAGGTGCACGGGGGGGCTGGAGGGGTGGGAAGTCAGAGCCATGGTTAGTGAGGAGGGAGTCCACATGGGGTGGCAATCTCAACTAGGGAGTCAGACCACAAGCAGAGAGAGAAGGGCCTTATGGAAACTTGGATTCCATAAGAATTTGAAAACAATTAATCAGAACTATTAAGAATGAAAAGCCATGCAATGAACTCTGAAGGAGGCGTATCCTCCAGGGAAGATGGCCATCAGACCGAATGCATGAATCATTCACAAACTTCTTATTGAAAAGAGGAAAAATTAAGGCTACAGCAAAGACAAGCGTTTCAAAGGAAGGGGTGTGATATTACTTTTTTTTGTAATACTTGAACTAAATAATTTCCATGTGCTTTAAAAAAAACCTTTGGTGTTGGCTTGGAATTGGATGTATGCATAAATACAAACTCATGGTTTTCAAGAATATATATATATTGAAATAATATTTATATATTAATATGTATTCAATAAATATATTTAGATACAGGTTGGGACAAAAGTAGGTTTATAGTTGTTTTCATATAGAAAATAATGCAATAATTAATAAATAATCATACAAGAATAAACTCTGTTTCATGTACTTACAACTGTAAATCTACTTTTGCCACCTGTATATAAAAAATATAGAAGTAAACATAAATGCAAAAGTGTGTTAACACACAAAATTTATATATTTTTATGTTTATGACACATATCACAAACTTAAACACATATATTCTCTAGCTCTGGTCATTGATAAGGTCGGGAAGCAGTGACAATCCATTAGCAATGAGCACACCTGAAGCCTGGATCTTGATTTCTGAAAATAATTTTCCACAAAAAGAAACGTGGCTCCTAAGGCAGGGGAAATCCAAGATGACTTCTCAATATCTATGCCAGAACGCAAAGACATATTCAAGAAATAATGGGTACACATCAAATGGACACAGGATCCAGAATGCAGTGACAATTTGAGCATCAAAATAAATAATTCTTATAACATATTATAATCCGTTAAATAAAACAGGAAGCCTACTGAATCTGAAATTCCAGGGCTGTGGCCCAGCAATTTGGGTTTTAACTAGAGCTCCAACATGATGCCCACTGAAGTTCCGTCTCCAATGTTTAGGGTAATTCTCCCAAACGGAGTAAATCAAATTTGCAATAAACTAGCAAATAGTAAGAGATTAAATGGCTTTTTGTGTAATAGGACATTCCTTTGTTAATGCTTATGGGAAATCTCAGGCCTTTAAAGACTGCCGGATTTTCAGATAAGTATGCTAAAGGTCATAACAAGCCTATATCTTTGTCATCTGTGAAACTACTATTCTTTCATTTATCTTATTTATTTATTTGACCAGATTTTTCATGGATTTATACCCAGAAGTTCTGAAATCTCTTTTATGGGCACACATTGTTTTATTGCACTTCACTTTATTGAGATGCATAGATGTGGCATTTTTTTTTAATACACAAAGGCAAGACTTTCTACCAGCAAAAAGATTACAACTTGCTTTATTGAGATACTGCCTTTAATACAGTTGTCTGGAATGGAACCCACAATATCCTTGACTTATGCCTGTATTTCCCTATCCTCTGGACTGTGACCCCACGGAGTTAAGCACACAAGCACCTGCTCACCTTTCCTCCCGTGACTTTGATGACAAAGGTCAATCACAACTTTCCCACATCTTACACCTTAGAAATGAGCCCCTGGGTTTCCACATTGGAAAGCCTCCCAGTAGCATGTGCTACTCCTTCATTATTGAAAACCTGTCAATTCACCTGTTTGTGTATCTCTACAACCCTACCACTCTGTTTTTCTTCCTGGTGGTCAATGAAGGGCAAGGAGAAAGAGTATCAAAAAAGCTTTTCTTAACCAGGTGACTGAACCTTGTGTGTGCCTTCCTGCTTTTCTCTGCTCTGCACCCTTGGTTCTTCTCGGCTCCCAGAGCCAGACCCTCCAGATAGCCTCTCTGGGGCAGATGTCTCCTGGGGGGAAATTAGCATCTGTCCGTGAAAAGTGATTCACGTAACACTAGAATTTGCCTATGAAACTAAAATATGTACCGATGGAAGATGTTAACCTCTGATTAATGTGACCCTTAATTAACCTCTCTGTGCCCCAGAAGATGAAAAGGAACCCTCAAATTCTTTTAGTTTTAGATTTACTTTTGTATCTTGCTCCAGAGAACATCAATCCCTCCATCTCTTCTGACTTGTTCCTTACATCCTTTTTTCCATTTTTCCTTTCATTTCTTCCTTTTAACATCCCCCAAATTTGAGCTGGTGAGTATAATATTGTCAAGACTGAAAGAGGAGAGAAATGATTGATATGGTTAGGTTAAGAAGTATAGGATAGTAAATAATTTGATTTTATTATTTTCCTTCTAGAAAGCTTGCTTCAGGTGAAAGGCAAATCCAGAATTTATAGTAACTAGACAAGAGCTTCAGCCAAGAAACACTAGTCCCATGTAAATACTAGCCCTTCTGAAAATATGTATGAGATCATAAGCTTATCCGAGGCAAGATCTGATATTTTCAATGTCCTGCACAAACTCGCATTATTATTTACATCATAACAAGGTAATATTCTGGATCCTAAATCTATTTCAAAAAATTATTTTACAGAAATCATCGGCGCAAATGACAATTATCTATTGTAACACAACAGACTCCTTCAAAATTTAGTGACTTAAAACCCAACACCATTTATTTGCCCCAGATCAGGTAGTTTGGACAAGACTCAGAAGAGATGGCCTTGTATCACATGATTGTTTAACCAAATCATCTGAAGTTCCACTGGAACATCAAGGATCCAAGACGGCAGTGCTCACATGTCAGGGGTCTCAGTTGACATGACTAAAAAGGCCAGCTTGGCTGGACCTCTGCCTGCCTCATGTTTTTTCTCCTCTGGAGCCGCCTCCTCCGTGAAGCCTTTCCAACAGAATAGCCTTGCCTTCTTCACATGGAGACTGGGGTTCCAAGACAGCAACAGTGTAAGCTGTAGGGTCGAGGAGCGTGGCCTGCTCAGTGCCACTTGCACTACATTCTACTGGTAGAGAAAATCACAAGGCCAGTCCAGGTTCAATGTTCAAGGAGGCTACAAAAACGGATGAATTTAAGGAGGCAGAATTCACTGAGGGTTATGATGTTTCATTTCATATGTCATCTTGGCTAGATCATGGTACCCAGTCAAGCAGTATTCTAGATGTTTCTGTGAGGGTATTTTTTTAGATGAGGTGAATATTTAAATCTGTAGACTTTGAGTAAAGCAGATTGCCCTCATCCAAGCAGTTGAAGACCTTAATAGAAAGTGACCGAAGGAGGTACAACTCTGCCAGCAAACTGCCTTGGACTCGGACCGCAGCAACGGCCCACTTCCTTAAGAGTCTATGAGCTTACCCCGCAGATTTTGGACTTGCCAACTTCCACAATCACGTGAGCCAATTTTTTAAAATAAGTCTCTGCCTGTCTAGCCCACTGGTTCTGTTTCTGGAGAACCCTGACTAATACAATGGCCACTTTGCAACACGTACCATACACATTCCAGATAAGGATTATAATTCCCAGAAAGCTTAATAATAGTTTATGACAATGATTTTGTGATCTAGTTAGAGAGAAACCCTATACAATCTAGAGCACACCAAAGATAACAATGCAGAAGTCACTACCTGGTAAATGATTTACTCTACAAGTGTCTACCTGAGGAAGATTGGAATGAGCAGTTAAGGAAACTTGCCACGCCAGGTGGGGCCATAAAACAGCATAAATGTATAACCCAGCCAAGTCATCATCGGGGTGCTCGATGATAACACTACATTTGATGGTTGGTTATAAAACCTGGGAGATATAATTTATATCTTCATGCCTGCCACTTGTCATAGTACCTCCACCACACCATTTTCAGCTTAAATACACGCCTTATTTTGAAGTCTAAAAAAATTAAGCTTAAAGCTAATGTTAAATTCATGGACACATTAGTTTTCTCTGACGGGTATGATGAAGTACCACAAACTGGCTTAAATACCAGATTTAATGTCTCACCAGTTCGGAGACTAGAAGTCCAGGTATCAGTAAGGCTGTGCCTCCTCTGCGGGTGCTAGGGGAGGGCCTGCTCCAGCCCTCTCGCTTAGCTTCTGGAGGTTTGCTGGCGTCGTTGGCATTGCTTGACTTGTAGATGCAGCACCCTGACCTGGGCCTTGGTGTTTACATGGCATTCTGCGTGTGTGTTTGTGTCCAGTTGTCCCCTTTTTATAAGGACGCCAGGTACATTGCACTGGGGCTAATCCTACTCCAGTCTGACCTCATCTTAACTAGTTATTTCTACAACAACTTTCTTTCTTTTTAATTAAAAAATCCTTTTTATTGAATGTATTGGGGTGACACTGGTTAACAAAATTTTAAGGTGTCAGGTGCAGAGTTCCACAACACATCATCTGTCCACTGTAGCGTGTTTTCACCACTCCTAGTCAGGTCTCCGTCCATCACCAGTTATCCCACCATACCCTCCCCCACCCCAGGAATCACCACACTGAACTCTATTTTCTTTTCTTATCCTCACCCGAGGACATGCTTATTGATTTTAGGGAGAGGGGAACGGAGGTAGAGAGAGGGAGAGAAACACTGATATGAGGGAGAAACATGGACTGGTTGCCTCTTGCATGCACCCTGACCAGGGATGGAACCGCAACCCAGGCATGTGCCCTGACCAGGAATCGAACCCACGACTTATTGGTTTACAGGACAATGCTCCAATCAACTGAGCCACACTGTCCAGGGCTGATGAACTCTGCTTTCACATTCTGAACTATTGGAGGTTAGGACTTCAACATATGACTGTAGGGGGTGGGGCACAATTCAGACTGCCGTAACTATGGATTACAGTACTTAATAAATTAGTATCTAAGAGTTTTTAAAACAACCCAAACTCTACCTCTAACATTGTTTGTTGTCTTACTTGTTTCTTGGGTTGAAGAAGCTTCTTTTAGAATATGAACCTGGTACTTTGGCTTATCAGGTGTGTTTCCATGCTTTGCCACTAGAGGGTAGCATCATTTTGCTGTAGTTTTTTCCTGCTGTTAAGCTTAATGCACAATATCTTCAGTACTCAGCCATTCATCCATAATGTAGGCACATCAGATGTGAAATAAATTTAGCCACATTTCTTGGGGGCTAGGGAGTAGGACAGGTATCATATGCTGGGAGGAATTATGTGACTTGATCATCTCTGTCCCGGTGATCCTTCTCTTGTATTTCTGCTATGGACTGAATGTTTGTGTCCCCTCAGATTTCTTATGTTGAGCCTCTAATCCCCAATGTAATGGGATTTGGAGGTGAGGTGTTTGAGAGGCAGTTAGATTATCAGCGTGGAGCCCTCATAAAGGAATTATGACCTTATGAAGAAGAAAGTGTAGCGAGAGAATCTGTCTCCACCAGGCGAAGGTGCAAGACAGCAGCCACCTGCGGACCAGCAAGCAGGCCTTCACCAGACACCAGATCTGCCGGTGCCTTGACCTTGGACTTCCCAGAATCCAGAACTATGAGAAATAATGCTTGTTGTTTAAGCTACCCAGTCTATGATACTCTACTACAGCAACTCCAGCTCACCAAGACAGTTTCTCACAGGAATTAAGTCACCAGGGGTACTCAAACAGAAGTCCAAGTCTCCCCGTCTGCATGGGACACTTGTGTGGGGAGCAGGGGTCAGGGACAGATGGTCTCTAGAATAAGGCAGGTGCATCTAAGAAGGAACTGAAATACCCACTATGCAGTAACATAGCCTCTGAAGTGGGAAGAGCCCTCACGTCTGCTGTTAGCAGACACATATCCCAGCATGGGCTTGACCACGGACTGACCGCATGACCTTGGACAAGTCACTGACTCTCCAGTCTCCGCGTCCTCACCCACAATCTTTTTCTTTGACTTTATCTCTTCTTTCTACTCCTATGGCTCACTTTCCAGTGCTACAGTTTGAGAGGGATCCCTTAGGTGCTACAGTAGAGACAAAAGAAGTATGGTTGTCTTTAGGGAATTATAGTGAGGAGGAAGAATTTATGTGTAGTTAATTGGAGGGCTGAACAGCATGTGATCCACCGCCACTCCGGGATCTGTCCTATAGGGTTTGATAGGCAGAAGAGAGTGGTATGGAGCAGTAGAGAAGAAATCTTGAATGGAGCCTTCCAGAACCACCAGAGGTTAAGCTGTTAAGGAGGAAGGAATTGAGGATAGTTTACCCAATATTGATGTGGAAATTAAAATAAACATGTTTTGGGGAACAAAGAACAAGTCAGCCTGATTGGTACAAAGGTTGAGTTGAACAATATGAGGGCCTAATTACATATTGAAGTGCACTCGGACACGGCCAATCTTGGTCTATTTGGGCCTGATAAACTCTGCTGGCCTCACCCTGACAACTCCCTGAGACCCTGCCCCATGACAAAGGTCTGCAAGCACCCGGTGGGTGGCAGCTAGACTTGGTACACCTGGGACATTTCCTGAGTGACCTCAGACCCAGCACTGGCATTGTGTTTGAACCTGTATGAGTCTGGTAAATACCACTCACCCCTACCTGGTAAATCACTGAGAACCTACCTCATGCCACTCGAATACTACCAGAGGCTCTTTCAGTGCCTGAGCCTATCAGGCAGCCAGAGGGCATAGGCAGGTGAAGGTGGATCTTGGGGTGCCTTGGGAATTTTGTTCAACTGCCCTTGGGCCCAGGGCTGGTAACAGCTGGCCTAGGTGCACAGCTTGATCCTTCCTGTATACACGAAGGCCAAGCAGAGGCAGCCACAAACTGGGGATCGTTCTGTAGCTCCAAACAGGTTGCCCAGGGCAAGTCACAGGCAGCATCTGACCTCAGTCTGTACCCGAGTCCCCAGAACCAACACATGCGGTAGCCAACTTCAGACATCACAGAAAAGGATCCACTTGCTTCACAAGAGGCAGATTCGAAGGGAGATCTTGGCTGGCCCCAGACCCTGCTGAGGCAAATTATACTTCGCGTGGTCAGCACCTGCACAGCAGCTCATACACTGTGGTCAGGGTCAGTGCTCACAGTCAGCCAGCCTGAGGGTCAAGCCCACACGAGTGAGCCAATAGCAATCAAGACTCAGTTACAACAGGAGGGTCCACTAACCCAAACTCCTCTCTTTCCCAAACTCTTCCAAAAAATTCAGGAGGAAGACTGACAATTTTCTGAAGCTCATTTTATGAAGCCAGCATTATCCTAATTCCAAAACCAGATAAAAGTACTACAAGGAAAGAAAATTATGGGTCAACATCCCTGGTGAACATAGATGATAAAATCCTCAATAATATATTAGAAAACCAGATCCAACAAAACACTGAAAAGACCACACACATTGATCAAGTGGACTTTATTCTAAGGATGCAAAGTTGGTACAATATCTACAAACCAATAAATGTGATTCACCACATAACAAAATGAAGGATAAAAACCACATGGTCATGTCAATAGACGCAGAAAAAGCACTTGATAAAATCCAGCACCCACTTATGATAAAAACTCAGCAAAATGGAAATACAGGCAGCATACTTCAACATAATAAATGCCATTTACGAGAAACCTACAACCAACTCAATGGGCAAAACCTACAAGTATTTCCCTTAAGATCCAGAAGAAGACAGGGATGTCTGCTTTCACCACTCTTATTCAACATAGTACTGGAAGTCCCAGCCACAGCAACCAGACAAGAAGAAGAAATAAAAGGCATTCAAATTGGAAAGAAGTAAAACTGTCATTATTTGCAGATGACATGATGCCGTATACAGAGAACCCTAAATATTCCACCAAAAAAACTACTAGAAGTGATAAATAAATTCACTAAAGTAGCAGGGTACAAACTAAATATCCAGAAATCAGTTGCATTCTTATACTCCGATAACAAACTATCAGAAAGGAAAAGTAAGAAAAAAATTCCGTTTACAACTGCGTCAAAAATAAAAGCAGCCCTAGCCACTGTGGCTCAGTTGGTTGGGAATCGTCCCGCAAACGGAAAGTTCTGAGTTCGATTCCTAGTCAGGGCACACGCCTGAGGTTTGGTTTTGCTCTATGGTCAGGGTGCGTGCTGAAGGCAACTGATCAGTGTTTCTCTCCTCTTTCTTCCTCCCATTCCCCTCTCTCCAGATAGGAAATACGTGAAAGAAAAAGTGCAGGACTACATCAAGTCCAGAAGTCTTTGCTCTTAGAAGGAAATGTATTGAAATATCCTAAGAGCTGAAGCATAATGAAATCACGTCAAGCGACATGACAGTCTGGGTGGGGGCTGCAGATTCTCATGAGTAGGAAGAAAAGACCGATCGCTTTAAGTGTGACTCCCATTCAGGGAGGTGCCTGTAGCAGGCTGGGAGGCAGCCTTTGTGGAGGGTTTGGGGTGCTGACTGTGAAGAACAGAGTCAGCGGGCACCATTAGGGCCGCTGTCGAGAATGCTGTTCCCTTCGATGTCAGTATGGAAAGCTCAACCAGTGGACTACGTTCCCCAGCATTGCCTGCCACAAGCAAATCATTTCCTTAACAGTAAGCTTGTTTTAAAGTGGAGATTTAAAATAAGTGTATGGAAATTTATAAGAGAATCAAAACCACAACACTGATATTTTGTGTTAAAAAATATGTTTAGCATTTTTAGGACTTATAATTTTTTTAATGATTTTCTCTGTGCAGGTTAGAAGTCCCATTTATAAATATGTAATTGAGTAACATATTTAGGCTTATGATATTAAATTGAATTTTCACTAAGTTTATACACAATATTAAAACATTCAAGAAAACTTAAGTGTCGCTATATTTATAAGTTTAATTTATAAGAATTGTGAGATTAACTTGGGAAGATCTGTTAGTTAATTGAAATACTAAGAATATCAAAAATATTCAACTTATAAATACATTTTAAAATGTTTAAAGAGAAATCTAATTATCTAAGTTTAAAATTGTGCCCAAACATTACAATTTTCTTAGCACTGGGTTTTAAAATTTACTTGAATGATGTAACTTGGGGAGACTTCTAGTCCAGATGGAGGCACAGGTAAACACAGCTCCCCTCCTTACACAACCACATCAAAATTACAACTAAACGAGAGAACAACCATCACACAGAATCATCAGAAATTGAGTTCAATGGAAGTCTGACAACTATGGAATTAAAGAAACCACATCCATCCAGACTAGTAGGAGGGGCGCAGACAGGGTTATGTGGAATGGGCTGTCCCACACCCACGTGTGGTGGATAAAAATTCTAGAGGGATACCCCAGGAGTGAGGGGCCCCGGCCCCACACTAGGCCCCTGAGCCCAGGCTTCCAGTAACAGGAAGATAAGTCCCCATAACTTCTAGCTGTAAAGACCAACAGGGATTGAGTCAGCAGAAGAAACTGCTGGGTTCCCAAGCAGTTTCTGTTAAAGGACCTGCACATGGACTTACTCAGACTCATTCCCTCTGAGTTCCAGCACTGGGGTAGCAGCTTACAAGGCACCAGTGGAATACAGGGAGGAAATGAGAGTTTAGCATCAGGGCAAGAGCTGGGGGACAGCTTTCTTCCAGATAGAATGACCATCAGAGGCCATTGTTCCTTTTCTGAACCCTCCACCCACAGAGCCACAGAGCCAGTAGGCAGCTGTCATATCTGAGACTCTATCAACCTGGATTACACTGCTTACCCTGCCTGGTAATTCCCTGAGTTTCTACTGCAACCAATTTATGGGCCCACCTAGGCTGTTAACAGAGACTACTCCTTCTAAATGGTTTGTCTTTACTCATGCTTCACATCTTCCTAATTACTCTCAAATAAGGAACAGCCAGCCTCAGTGAGCCCCCAGTCCCTGTACCTCTTATTGGGTGACCCAAGGCCCAGCACTAGCAGCAGCCAACCAAGGTTCACAGCTTGGCTTCACCTGGCAATCCTCAAGCCCAGTACAAACAGCAGCCATTTGCAGACTGCTTTGTAGCTCATGCGGGGTGGTCTGGGGAAGAACATAGGTGGTGGCTGACCTTGGCCTGCACCACCTGGGAAACCCCAGAGCCTGAGTACCCAGTGGACCACTACAGACCATGTTGGAGCACCACCACCCTGCCCCTACACAGCTGATCCTCCACGGAGGATAGAGGTTGGTAGTCAGTGGTCACCACCGGTCCTTGAAGCTGACTGATTTGAGTAAACCCCTCCATTGACTTGCCAACAGTGATCAAGACTCAACTACAAGAGGGGGGTATACTCGGCTCACATGGAGGGTGCACTTCAAGTACCCTGCTTAGGTGAAAGGAGAGGCTGTGCCACTGGACCCTATAGGACACCTACTACGTTAGGCCACACTACCAAGACAGGGAGTCATAGCAGCTCTACCTAATACATAGAAACAAATAGAGGGAGGCTGCCAAAATGAGGAGACAATTAACCGTTTGAGTCCCAGGGGGTATTGTCAGCAGCGCAATCACGCTGCGTGGGACTCAAACGGTTAAACATGGCCCAAATGAAAGAACAGATCAAAAGTCCAAAAAAAAGAGATAAATGAAATGGAGATAAGCAATCTGTCAGATGCAGTGGTCAAACCATTGGTTATAAGGATACTCAAAGAACTTAGTGAAGACCTCAATGGCATAAAAAAGATCCAGTCAGAAACAAAGGACACATGAATTGAAATAAAGAACAATTTACAGGGAAACACCAGTAGAGAGGATGAAAACAAGAATCAAATCAATGATTTGGAACATAAGGAAGAAAAAATAAACAATCAGAACAAGATGGAAAAAGAACCCCAAAGAACAGGACAGTGCAAGGAACTTCTGGGACAACTTCAAGAGGAGAAACATTATCATCATAGGGATGCCAGAAGAAGAAGAGAAAGAGCAAGAAATTGGAAATCTATTTGAAAATATAATGAAAGAAAATTTCCTTAATTTAGTAAAGGAAACAGACATGCAAATCCAGGAAGCACAGAGGGTTCCAAACAAGATGGACACAGCAAATTAACATGCACATCACAATTAAAATGCAAAAGGTGAACTTCCAGCCAAGATGGAGGCGTAGGTAGATACACTGTGCCTCCTTGCACAACAAAAAGGACAACAACAAATTTAAAAACAAAAAACAACCAGAACTGACAGAAAATTGAACTGTATGGAAGTCCACAACCAAGGAGTTAAAGAAGAAACATTCATCTAGACTGGTAGGAAGGGTGGAGTCGGGGAGCCGGGTGGAGAGGACTCACGGCAAGGTGGTGGCTGGCGGACCAGGGCGGGCAAGGCATGGCTGGCGACCTAGGCGAGATGGCGGCTGGCGGACTGTGTGGTCCCACACCCACGTGCAGATAAACTGGCAGAAACAATTGGGGAGCGAGACAGACCTCACAACCCAGAGTTCCAGGTGGGGAAATAGAGCCTCAGGGCCTCTGATTGAAAACACCTGTGGCGAGGTTGAGGCGGCGGCCACGGGAGAAACTCTCAGCCTCACAGGAGAGCTCGTTGGAGAGACCCACAGGGTCCTAGAAGTACACAAGCCCACCCACCTGGGAATCAGCATCAGAAGGGCCCAATTTCCTTGTGGGTAGTGGGGAAGTAACTGAAACCGGCAGAGAGTGGAGCAAGCGGCACTGTTCCCTCTCGGACCCGCCCCCACATACTGCGTCACAATGTAGCGACATGGTTGCCCCGCCCTGGTGAACAACTAAGGCTCCACCCCTTAACGTAAGAGGTGTGCCAAGACAAAAAAAAAAATGGCCCCAATGAAGGAATAGATCAAAACTCCAGAAAAAATACAACTAAGTGACAAAGAGATAGCCAACCTATCAGATGCACAGTTCAAAACACTGGTAACCAGGATGCTCACAGACTTGGTTGAATTTGGTCACAAATTAGATGAACAAATGAAGGCTATGCTAAGTGAAATAAAGGAAAATGTACAGGGAACCAAGAGTGATGGTAAGGAAACAGGGACTCGCATCAATGGTGTGGATCAGAAGGAAGAAAGAAACATTCAACCAGAATACAATGAAGAAACAAGAATTCAAAAAAATGAGGAGAGGCTTAGGAACCTCCAGGACGTCTTTAAACTTTCCAACATCCGAATCATAGGGGTGCCAGAAGGAGAACAACAGCAAGAAATGGAAAACTTATTTGAACAAATTATGAAGGAGAACTTCTCCAATCTGGCTAAGGAAATAGACTTCCGGGAAGTCCAGGAAGCTCAGAGAGTCCCAAAGAAGTTGGACCCAAGGAGGAACACACCAAGGCACATCGTAATTAAATTACCCAAGATTAAGGATAAAGAGAGAATCTTTAAAAGCAGCAAGAGAAAAGGAGACAGTAACCTACAAAGGAGTGCCCGTAAGACTGTCAGCTGATTTCTCAAAAGAAACTTTGCAGTCTGGAAGAGACTGGCAAGAAATATTCAAAGTGATGAAAAACAGGGACCTGCAACTAAGATTGTTCTACCCGGCAAAACTATCACTTAGAATTGAAGGGCAGATAAAAATGATTCCCAGACAAAAAAAAAAAACAAAAAACTAAAGGAGTTCATCATCACCAAACCATTATTACATGAAATGTTAAGAGGACTTATTTAAGAAAAAGATCAAACTATGAATAATAAAATGACAATAAATATATATCTATCAACAACTGAAGTTTAAAAAACTAAGCAAACAAGAACAGAATCATGGATACAGAGGGAATTTTGATGGTTGTCAGATGGGAGGGTGGTGTGGGGGATGGGTGAAGAGGTCAAGGGATTAAGAAGACAAATTGGTAATTACAGAACAGTCATGGAGAGAAGTAAAGTACAGTATAGGAAATGGAGAAGCCAAAGAACTTAAACACATGACCCATGGACATGAACAAATGTGTGGGGATTGCCTGAGGGAGTGGGTGGTGCTGTATGGAAGGGGACCAAGGGGGTAAAAAATTGGGACAACTGTAATAACATAAGGAAGAAAATATAATTAAAAATGATATGATTTCACCCTACTCGTGAAAGTATATTATTATATACTATTAAACTATATTATCATAAGCATAAAGAGAGTGTAAATAAATTAAGATAGAACAATATTCATAAACTGAACTTAAAGCTATAAGAGTTAAGTTTTCTCAGTTTTGCCAGTTTAGTCCAAAAACCCAGTCATTCTATTCACTGCATGTCTCTCCAAGCTTAAAGCAAAAATCCTCCTTTATTGCCATTTATTTAGGCAAAATTCTTTTCTACTATTTCATGCTTTGTCTCATGCTTTTTATCTTTATTCTCTCAATTTTCTCCATCTGGAATTCACATCAGACAGAATATAGAATTTCTGGAACTATTCTCCCTATGTAAGAACTTTTATACTTTTTATCTATGGACTTCTTGTATTTTGGGAGAACTTCTCACTTTTCAGGGTTTTTTTTCATTGTTCTTATTGTCCCCAGTGACTCAGGCACTACCTGACTTATCCATATCCAAGATACAATCAACACAGCCTCAAGTGGTGAGCCCTACAGTGACAAAGGGTGATGAGTACATCAAGATGGTCATGACCCAACCTCCCATTTCAACAATGAGCTGGAAGTCGATGCAATCAGAGGCTGCTGTTTCCCAAGCAAAGGAGACTGAAGGCCACAGAAATCACCGAGGAGTTGATATCAGATCAACAGCCAATGTTGATTTTGTACAGAGTTATTTAAAGAGTTTCTTTATTTTGAAACACAATAAAATACAATCAAATGAAGCATGGGATATCCACAAATGTGGAGTTGGGAAAAGCTCAAGAACGAAACCCCAGGTTTTTGGAAGAGTTGTGATAAAACACAAATAAAAGGGGAGGCACTCTCCCCCAACCTCTTCCTTTGTGAAGGCTTCCACAAAATTACAATGGTGTTCAAATTTATTCCTGATTTCAGGGACTAGAGGCAGAGAGCCCCAGACTGTGGGCTTAGACCTGAACAAAACATTCCTCCCCTGAGAACTCACTGGGTTGCCTCTCACTGGTATTCTGTCTGTGCAGAGAGTAGAGGAATGGACATTTCTGTTCCCTCATAAACACCTGGAATATTTACATTTACAGTTTTCAAAATTCCAGTCTTAACCTAGAGTTTCTGCTCAGGCCCAGATACCAGGACTGCCATGTCCATGTAATTACAGCTGATGGCTCACTCTTTTGTCTCTCCCCCTCTCTCTCTCATTTTTAAATTACAGTTGACATACAGTATTATATGTTTCAGGTGTACAACCCCATGATTAGACATTTATATAACTCATAAAGTGGTCACCCCAATAAATCTAGTACCCATCTGACACCATACAGAGCTATTAAAATAGTATTTACTATATCCCCTGTGCTGTACTTAACATCCCCATGACTAATCTGTAACTACCAATTTGTACTGCTAAATCCCTTCACCTTTTTGATGGCTCACTCTTTTGAAACACAAAGTTGCCAAAGTCATAGAAACTTGCTGGACTAGAAAAGAGCTGTGAGATACAGGACACACAGGGGACAGAAGCAAGGCCTTGATCACCCGAGGACTGAGGCACGTGGGCATTTCATATGCCAGAAACGCAGTCACATCAACTGTTTTCAACTCTTACATTTAAAAAAATGAATGTCTGAAACTGGCTGATAGAAAAGCTAAAGTGTGTAGAAGGAATACCAAGTGTCTGAAATCACTTATTCATTCGACAACCTTTACGTCTTTAGTTGTCTCATTAGCACACTCAGTGAGCTGTAGTAGATGATCGCCCTCTCTACTGCATTGTTCAGACCAGGGGTGCCAAATTCATTCTCAGCGGGGGCCACATCAGCCTTGCTGAATGTAATTTCAACTCCTTAACAGTTAAGGAGTAGTTACATTTATGCAGTCCTAAAATTATTTCCGCCCTTTGAAGGCAACCACATGGCCCCCAGTGAAAATGAGTTTGGCACCCTTAGTTTAGACCTTCCTAAATACTTTCCTGGAAAACAAAAACGGCACATCTTTCTACTCATCACTTTTATAAACTGAGAATTTAAGCAGAAATATTTGCTAGTTGTACAGGAAAATAGAAAATGACTGAGTCAAATTAATTAAAAAAAAAAAAGAATGCGTCTAGTTCTTTGGCGTAATCCATCCACTCACCTCCCTCGTCAGTGTCACTGCGATCCCACCAGACCAAGGAGGCCGTCTGCGTCTGTCAGCACCGCCGGAAGGCCAGGGAGCCTGCCAGAGTTAACTGCCCGCATTTCACCACCAGCTGCCCATGAGGCTGCTTCTTTTCCTCCATCTTTGAGTCACCCCTCAAGGATTCCCGAAGCCCCCTTACCTTTTCCGCCACGGCAGAGACTGGCGTTTTCGACGAACATTGCACAAAGTTAGCTATCTCCATGCTTCAGTTTTGTCTCAGCGACTCTAGCTTTATAATCTGAGGCATTCAGAAAGGGCCCCGTGATTGACCCAGTTCCATTCCCTTCAGAGAGAAGGGCATGGTGATTGCTCAAGCCCTTGAGGCTGGTTAATGGGAGAGCCGGAGTGAGAAACAAGATTTCCTGACTCCACTGGGGTCTATTTAGCCCACAGACTAGGCAAGGACTCTGACTTTTTACCCAGTTTCCATTAAAGGCCATGCCTTATTTTAACCCTTCGACCATTTCAGCAGAGGGGACGGTAGAGTGGCCACGCTATGCTACCGATGGCCTTTTACTCTCTATGTAACTCTCCTTTTCCAGTCTCGATGGCTTTGCAATCTCATGTTCTAAGGATCATCCCTTTTACCTTCTCTCAAAGAGTGCACAACCCAGGATGGCTCCGCTCTCTTTCCCCAGAGGAGAACTCAGGTGCTACAGAAAGAGAAGCCTCACAAGAAAAGGAATTTCAATGTCACACAGCTTGTTCTTCATGAGGCAAAGGTGAGGTGCAGCTGAGAAGCAAAAACAAAGATCCAAGGTATCTGAACCAAGGTTCATGTATTCATTTATTTCTCATCACAGCAACAAGATAAACAAGTGTAGTTCCATGTTTAATGAGTTACAAATGGTAGTGAGCCCAGGAACCTTGAGCGTATCTACAAGGCAAATAAAACAAATGCATTTCGTAGCATAAGCAACAAACTTTAGATGACATGGGAAGAGTCACTCCAGGCCCTGACTACCAAGACTGAGTGCAAAATGAACTTATCATCCAAAGTGTTTTCAAACCTAAAATAAAACATTTAAATTCAAATACTTTAACAAAATTCTAAATACAACCAGCACACCAAGAATCATCCTTAGCTAAACAAAAGATCAAGAAACAAAACCGTGAATAAAAACAATGCAAAAAAGAAAAAGTTCATCCAGAAAGACCAGATGCCCGTCAAAATCACATCTCTTCTTCCGATTCTTGTTCTCGTTCAACATTTTTCAGGAGTCCAACTTCTGAGGGGCAGAAACTGTTAAGTCGAGATTTAACCAACCTGAGGAGAATGAGAGGCATCTCATGTTATGGTGTTTAAGATTAAAACCCCAGAGCAATGCCTATGTATAATACCACAAACTCCAAATTATTTGTGCAAATGGGAGAGGCAGCCCAAAAGAGAAGCCCACTTTTGTTTGGCTTCGGTCATCCTTGAAATTTTTCTGTGGATTGAAGTAGAGTATAATAAGTAAACTGATGCAATATAGCTTTTGAATGCATAACATGATTATGTAATTAGGTATCTCCTGATGCCTGATTATTCAAAACTTTGATCATTTCTAAAACAAAGAAGAGACTCTCCGGGATGTAGGAGGTCCAGAAGGAACCAAGCTAAGCCAAGCTTTTCCAAGTCCACCCCTGGCTGTGTATGGCAAGTAGGAGCCGTCTTCAGGAGGGAAGTGCATAAGGGCATCTGGGCTGCATTGCGGCCCCCACTCGCACCTTCGGAGAGGTGCTTTTGTGCAGGCCACAGGCAGCTCCACTGCCTGGGATGGTCCACAATGAACGAAAAAATTAGAAGTGCACTCCATTCTTGTGACTATTCTCGTAGATTAAGACAATCTGTAGAATTGGGGGGAGCAGCAATTATAATTTTTGACATTGGAAGATGCTAAGCTGTTTAGCAGCAGAAACTCAGGAGGCCCTCCCCTTTTCTGATGTAATGAGAACTAGAAAGTTTTTTCTGTGTATGATTATTTGTAAAGACATTGTACTATGACCATATCAATAAAACATATTTAATTCCAGAAATACATAGGAATATGCAAACCAACTTGATAAACCAAATTATCAAACCTATTCTTGTTTTATGAAAAACTTCACCAGCCTATCTGCATCTTTACCCTTACTTACTGCCTTCCTTCTTCTTCCAGTGAAGGCCTGGCCAGCTCCCATCAATATACATTGTCTTTACTTGTGCTCTGAATCCCACTAGAATATAAGCTTCATAAGAGCAGAGACCTCATCTTATTTACCACCCTAACCCCAACCAAAGTCTAAAACAATTTCTGGCCCATAATAGTGGCTCAATACATAGTTGATAAATCAATGGCCTATGGGACAATCTGCCAGGAGTTCATATTACTCACTTCTTCATGGACAATTCATAATTCTTCAGTCACTTCCAACTCAGCACTAACTCCCCCAATACATAACAACTGAGCAGTACTCAGTAATATCTGTTGACTCATTAGGAGCCAAGAAAAACTCGCAATCATTTGTCTTGATTATTAATTGACAATTGATGTTGCTTTCAAGGTCCTCAACTCTTCAAGGCATTGTTCTCAGAAAAGGCCAATAGTCTTAATTTAAAGTCTGGGACAGCATTTGTGTCATTTTTTTAAACCCACAGTTATTTCCGTATTGTACAACTTCAATGAATGCTAAATGAAATGGATTAACTAGTCAATTCATTCATCAGGTTCATTCCTGGGAACTTTTGTGGAAGATAAAACAAAGACATGACCTCTTGTTACAAACTGACTGTTAACACAGACCCCAGTGATGTCTCCTGCTTCCCCTTCCTCCTCTCTGGGCTGTATCTGCGGTGGCTATGAGCCCCGAAAATGAGGAAGGTCCAGATGCCTTAAACAGGCCTTATCTGCACCCTGTAGCTCTAGGCAAAGGCCACTGGGAACAGACTGAGGGATGGAGTAAGAGCAGAACATACACACAATCTCTAGGTCCTGGAACGAGGCATATGCAGGGAAATAAGGTCAAGGTGTGCCTGGGCTTTTGTTCTCATATGTTCTGCTCAATTAACGCGAGAAGGAGCAGAGCTGAGACTCTGGGTGAACTTCAGATTTCATCTGGAATCGCACTTCCAGAAGGCAAACTATCACATGCCGGGACTTCTGTCATCTCTATCTTCTCCTTCAAAACGGCTCACGTGTATCGTTGCTTGGAAAACCAACCTGGGGATGGGCAACATTTCTCAACTCACAGAGAGGGCTTTTGAAATAGTTCTGTGCAACGCAGGTATTTAAATATGAAATACTATAAAACATGTAACACTATCTCCAAACAGACAGGTTTCTCTAATGAGCTGTCATAATCGAGACTGTAGGCATGGGGACTGGATGAGGCAATGTTTGAACTCTCAATCCAGAAAACAGGATTACGCTTCACTTTTTAGACGCTCTCAGGGTAGTGGCTCCCTAACTCCCTTTTGCTCCCATGGTGATCTTTGTGCCACGTTAAATGGATTCTGACGCAATGTCCTGAAAACCCATTCCCTGTCACTGAGTCACAAAGCACTGCACAGTCAAGCCCCGACAGAGAGATTTTCAAAGCTCCCGAGCATTACAGGACGGAGTTGGCCGGCCATGTGGCTTTACTGCAAGTCAGTTCTGAACCTTCACGATATCTTTTAAGCTACTGCTTGAGTTCATATCAAAATACATCAGGACATGAGCTCCTGGTCTTAAATTTTCAAGAGCAATATGAGAACAAAGCTTAAAAACATATAAAACATGATTTCCAAACAAATGAAGCCTTCGTTCAAGTAACTCTGAAAGAGATCTATTAAAATAGCTCAAGTGTTCATTGAGTACCTACTATGTGTTTGACAGCGTGTCAAGGGCTGTGAGAAATACGAAAGGGGTCTTTTCCCTGTGACATGACAACCTAGCTAACCAGTAAGACTAATGTGCGCCAAGCGCGAACATCGCGTGATAGGTCACAGTTGTTAAAATGTGTGGTAGAGACTGAAGTTCTATAAAAACTTATGAAGAGAGAGCAGCAAGGGCTAGAATAACCACAGAAGTTTTCGTAGATGAGATAAGCATTTAATTTGGACATGCCAGGTAGAGGGAACTGGGTCAAAATGTTAACGGGAGGGCACTCAGAGGTTGAAAAATAAACGTGGCGTTTCTGTTTTCTAGGGAACTGTAAGTAGGTGTGAGAGTCCTTAGGGGTCTGAAGGTTTTTGAAACAGGAAAAGACAGTAGTCTTCTTTTGACTCTGGAAATGAGCCAACATGCGGTAGAGAGGCTCCCTGAGTGCTGGCATTGATCTTGGAAGTTGCCCAGCCCCTAAGGAGATGAGGCCCAGATGTCAGCCTAGAACAACAGAGGAAGAAGCCAAATTTCACTTAAAGCAGAGCCAGCCTTAGCAACCAGCTCAGGTACATACTTTGGGGGCAGGGAGGATGGAATAGGACTAATAGGAATCAATCAATGAGAAGATAAAACTTCCCGGCACAAAGTACTTAGACCTCTAGAAAGAGGCAACTACAGATCAAAGTGGGCTGACCTGAAGCCTAGCAGACATGTGGGGACCATTTTCTTAAAGGTTTCCTTACTCAGAGAGTCAACACCAAAGCCGTTTCAGGAGCTCAAAGCACAGAGCAGGAGAGGTGACATGGGGCACAAGTCTAGAGAGAAAAGTAGAAAACTAGTTTTGGCCAAGGCTGAGACCCCACTGGGCCAGAAGCAGCTCCTGCATTTTAGGAATCTAGAGAACCTGCTAGATGTGTGCTCTCCAATGTGGTGGTCACTATGAATGTGGATATTTAAGCTAATTAAAATTAATGTGGCACTAGGAACATGGCAAACTGCTCAATAACCACACGTAGCTCAAGACTACCGTAATAAAGACTGCAGATGAAGAACATTTTGATCAGTGCTGCGGTCTGAAGGACTAGGTATGGGGGGCTGCGTGCCTAGTAGTTAGGACTGGCCAGGCCAATCAGCTGTGGTCTGGCATTAGCTACCTTAGAGAGGACTTGTGTTCACGCCTTTCTAGTACTTCTCATCCTTCAAACTGCTGCTTAATTCTCGGTTGTGAGGAGGCATCCTCTGAGTTCCGAAAGTGCTTTACTCTAGTATTTCCACTTACTGCACTGTACTTAAATTATGTGCCTCTCCCCGTAAGGTCTATATTTGTGCGCTTTTGATACAGAAGAAAAAGAAGAAGAATAAGAATAACAAAAAGAACAAGAACAACAATGAAAATACCTTTCATTGAGCTCTTATTATGGTCTGAGCAGTTTAAATACATGATCTTATTTAGGTACTATTATTGTCCCCAATTTGTAAAAAAAAAAAAAAAGAAAAACTGAGACTTAACTTGGTTAAATAATCTGCCTGAAGTCATAGGGCTGATAACAGCAGAGCCAGGACTGTGTGTTCTTATCAGTCAGCTCTGTTGCTCCTCACCCATCACAAAACACTGTATCAGGGTCCCTGTAAAAACATGCACAGCCCAACAAAATCTTACTTTTAGAATATCAGAGTAAATGTCCAATTAGTCAGGCACTCGAATTCAATGAAAGACAAACATGTTGGTCAGAAAAGTGACGCCAAGCACTGGAAGTGCTGAAATTGCTGTCCACGTGGGCAAGCAGAGGGTTCACCCACTGCAAGTGTGTAAGAGGAACCAGCGTGTGCAAAGGCAGGGAGGCACAGAAGAGTGTGCTGAAGGGAGATGCACAGATCAGAGGCACAGCAGAGGCGCGCTGAGCTATTCTAACGTTAAGCCAGGCTTCATTCCTTCTGTTAGAAATTTCTGTGTTTGCAGGAAGTTTTCTGCTACATCGCCCTGTTTTGTGGAAAGCTAAAAATTAAATTCCTCTCTGAATTTTAAGTGCAATACTATCAAGCCTTGTTGGTCACACACCAAGGAACAGAACTTCCATGAACAAAAATCATAGCTTACCAGATGACAAAAGCATAAATCACTCCAATGACGAAAAAGGTGAAAGCGTAATGCCAACACAGGCAGATGGTGAGAAACATGATGTTTTCGTGATCCATTAGATCCCAGGCAGGACCTCCACTGGGGGGGTAAAGGACGAAGCCAATCTGCAATTTAAAATGAAAAGCACACATGAAAACGATCAGCCACTTGTCAAAATGCCGGGTTCCAAGATTAATGGGAGCTAAGAAGACTCCCATTATCTGAAATATTACAGATAGGACATGAAGTTTTATTGCTTGTTTTAGCAATATAGACAGCACCTAGTAGCTCATGTTTTTGCAAAAAGAAATTGAGGACATTTAAAGATCAATTTCAAAATATGAATAGTAATCATCTCTGGGGATTGGGAGACTTTCAGAGAATGTGCTTTGGATTGCAAGTTGTATACTTTCGCCTGGTTACTTCGAAATTAGAGTACAAAAAGGCTTTAAAATAAGTAAATGCCCACAGCAAACACTATAAGCCATGATGAAAGACTGAAAGATTTTCCCCTAAGATCAAGACAAGGTGTCCAATTTCACCATTTCTATTCAACACTATACTAGAAATTCTAGTCAGAGAAATTAGGCATGAAAAATAAATAACATCTGGGTGGCAAAGGTAGAAGTAAAATTATCTAGATTCACAGATGACGTGTATATAAACCCCCCTAAAGAATCCACACAAAAAAAGTTAGAGCTAACAGTCAGCATATTTGCAAGACACAAAAATCAACATGCACAGGTTAGTTGTATTTTCATACTCATGCAATGAGCAAACCAAAAATCAAATTAAGAAAACAATTCCACTTGCAATAGCATTGAAAAGAATAACATATTTGGAAATAAAATTTAATAAAGGAGGTTCAAGACTTGTACACTGAATACTACAAAATAATGTTGAAAGAAATCAATGATCTAAATAAATAAAAGTACATCTCATATTCATGGACTGAATGATTTAACATTGTTAAGATGGCAATAACACCCAAAACAATCTAAAAATTCAACGCAATCCGTATCCAAATCCTAATGGCCTTTTTTGCAGAAATGGAAAGCTGATCCTAAAACTCATATGGAACTGCAAGGGACCAAGAATAGCCAAAACAACCTTGAAAAATAAAGTTGTAAGACTTACACTTACTAATTTCAAAACTGATTACTTCTAGGCTCTCAACTTTTTTCCATTGGTTCACGTGCCTGTTTTTGTGCCAATAGCACGCTGTTTGATAACCATTGCTCTGTAGTATAACGTGAAGTCAGGTAGTGTGACACCTCCGGCTTCATTCTTTTTTCTCAGGATTGCTTTGGCTAATCAGGGTCTTTTGTGGTTCCCTACAAATCTGATGATTATTTTGTTCTATTTCTTTAAAAAAATAACATCGGATTTTGATGGGTATTGCATGAAATCTGTATATTGCTTTGGTTAATATGGCCACTTTAACGATATTGATTCTTCCAATTCATAAGCACTGAATATCTTTCCATTTCATTATGTCATTTTCCATCTCTTTTAATGATGCTTTGTAGTTTTCAGTATGCAGGCCCTTCACATCCTTTGTTAAGTTATTCCTAGGTATTTTATCCTTTTAGTTGCAAATGCAAAAGAAATTACCTTTTTTTATTTCTTCTTCTGAAATTTTATTGACAGTACATAGGAAAGCAGTGAACTTTTGAACATTGATTTTTTGTCCTGAAACTTCACTGTATTTGTTTCTTGTTTCTAATAGGTTTTTGGTGGAGTCTTTAAGGTTCTCTATACACAGAATCATGTCATCTGCAAAAAGCGACACTTTTACTTCTTCTTTCCCAATTTGGATGACTATTATCTCCCTCTCTTGCCTGACTGCTCTCTAGGACTCCCAGTACTATGTTGAATGAGAGTGGTGAGAGTCTTGTCTTATCTCCTTGTCTTGTTCCTGATCTTAGAGAGAAAGAAAGCTCTCTGTGGCTCACCGTTGAGTATGATATTGACTGAGGGTTTGTCCTGTATGGCCTTTATTATGTTGAGGTACTTATAGGGAACCTATCCATGTGTGATGTGATCTTGTGGCTCAGCTCTGGTTCTGAACACAGACAGATGCACGTGGTGTGCAGAGAACATCCGTGAATAGGTCTCCTGTGGGGAATCAGGCCTGCATTGTACCTAGGCTGCTTTGAGACTTGCTTTTGCTAAAAACTCCCTCACCTTGAATTGAGGAAACAAACGTTTACTGCACATCTTTAAAGTAACTTCCTAAAATCTATGTTAAACCTCTCAAGTTAGGGTGTAACCAGTTCAACCTCTTTTCCCTTTACATTTGTAAATGACCTTTATCTTAAAGGATTAGCAACATTCTTTCTTTTGTTATGGTAACCACCTAAAGTGAACCTGCACATAGTTAATGAGAACCATCCTGGATGTAATGTACCTAGAATGTCAATAAAAGCTTGTCCAGGCGAGGGGTCCAGGTCCTCTCTCTTCCTGAGAGAGAGTGGCCATGCAGGCCAGCCCTCTCTCTCACTCTCTGGCCCGCTCTCACTCTCTTACCTTCTCCCTGGCTTTCTCTCTCCCTCTCCCTGGCCCTCTCTAAGCCCTCTCTCACTCTCTCAGAGCGGCCATGCAAACCCTAGCACTGTCTCACTTAGAGAGTGACTCAACATCCCTTTTTCTCCACTGGATTCCTTTAGTCCATGTGAATTTGTTCGTCACTTGTCCGGGGATATAGGACAAGCATTCCACAACAACACGCGGTCCTGCCGGACGGGACCGCAACAAGGTACTTTCCTTCTATACCCATTTTATTGACTGTTTTAATCATAAACCAATGTTGTATCAAATACTTGTTCTGCATCTATTGATAAGGTCATGTGATTTTTACCCTTTGTTTTGTTTCTGTGGTGAATCACGTTGATCAGTTTACATGTGTTGAACCATCCTTGAGCCCCTGGGATGAACCCCACTTGAACATGATGTTTTATCCTCTTAGTGTATTGTTGTATTTGATTTGCTGTATTTTGTTTAGGATGTTTGCATCTGTAGTCATCAGAAATACTGGTCCGTAGTGTGTGTGTGATCCTTGCCAGGTTTTGGCATCAGGGTTATGTTAGTCTTATAAAGTGTGTTAGGAAGTATTGCCTCTTCTTCAATTTTTTGGAAGAATTTGAGAAGGAAAGGTATCAAATCTTCTTTGAATGGTTGGTAGATTCACTAGTGAAGATATTTGATCCTGAACTTTTACTTGTGGGAAGGTTTTGTTTTGTTTTGCTTCACTTTGTTTTTTGGAAGAGTTAGGTGATAGTTTCAATAGCTTTACTGAGCTATAAATGACAAACAATAAATTACACACAGTGAAAGTATACAGTTTGATGGGCTTTGTTTCAATTTCCTCTCTGTTGATCAGCCTATTTAGATTTTCCAGTTCTTCATGACTCAATCTAGGAAGGTTATGTGTCTCTAGGAACTTATCCATTCCTTTCAGGTTCCTGAATTTGGTGGCACATAGTCTTTCATAGTATTCTTGTGTGATCCTTTGTATCTCTGTGATGTCTGTGGTAACTTCTCTTTCATTTCTGATTTTGTTTACGAGTCTCATGGTTCTAGGAGTCTGTGCATTTTCTCTAATCTGTCTTTACATTTTTTATGCACTCGTTTAAGCATATATGGAGAAGCAGCAAGAGAAAAAATACAGTGGAAAGCAAATCACTGTAACATTATTAGCTTGAGACAGTCTTGCCCATAAACATTCGTACATCACACACTGCAACAAAACATGGAAGCATAAGACATTCTCCGAAGGCTCCAGACTTTTCTTTCACTCTCAGCAGAATCGAATGGTGGGGAGCGGTGCTGTGCTAACCCCTCCTTTCCTGCCAGTGTGTGTTTTCACTGACGTTAAATGCTCATTTTTCCTTAAGGCTTCATACTTCATTGAGTCTGGCCACCAGGTAAAAAAAAAGAAACTAGTCTAGACATACTGATAAGTAGAAAACTTTTTAAATAATCACAGATTTATGCCCACAGATTTCAACCTCCTAGTTCTTCCTCAGAACTGTTTTGGGGGAAATAAGAAAACATTATTTCTCTGCCAGAAGGGGCAACATTAAACCAGTCAACTCTCAGTTGTGACAGCCCATACCGTCCTCCCTCAAATCTTTAATAAATTATTAATGGAACACTAGTTTAATTCTGCACTTTATTATTTTTTCTTCAACTCTCTTTTAGTTTCCCTTTTGTTTTTATTTTCTAGCTTCTTTTTTGAATGTTTATTTCTTTAACAAACTAGATGTAGTAAACAAATGTAGAATCCCAACCCCCCCTCAAAAAAAAAAACAGAATATACTTTCTTTTAACATACGTGGAACATTTGCCACCACTGACATCGAGCAATGCCCCAAAGGAAGTCTCAACACATTTCAACGAGAATATATGCTCTGGCTCAAAGCAATTAAGTTGGAGATGAATAGAAAGAAAAAAAAGAATATTTCTGGAAACTTAAGAGTACACTCCTAAATAACTCATGTATTAAAGAGGAGTGGATTGAGCACAGGCTGCGAAACAAAGGGTCGCTGGTTTGATTCCCAGTCAGGGCACAACCCTATTGGGTTGTGGGCCAGGTCCCCAGTAGAGGGTGTGTGAGAGGCAACTACACATTGATGTTTCTCTCCCTCTCTTTCTCCTTCCCTTCCCCTCTCCCTGAAAATAAATAAATAACATCTTTTAAAAAATTAAATAAAGAGGAAAGCACATGGAAAATGAAACATTCAAAATTACTCAAGAATGAACTGTCATATATCAAATCTTATGGGAAGTAACTAGTAGTATGTAGAGGAAAATCTATAGCCTAAGTGTATTTATCTAAGAACAAAAAAGATTGAAAATGAGCATTCAATTCAAAAAAACTAAAAAAAAGAGGAGAATACAGTCTAATAACACTAAAGCAGAAACTGAAAATAAGGAGAAATTCACAAATTTACAACTATAATATAAAGCTTAAACAGATCTCTATCAAAAAGTGAGATGTGAATGGGATGAAGGGATTGAGAAGCACAGACTAGCATTTACAGAATAGTCATGGGGCTGCAGAGTATAGAATAGGGAACAGTCAGTAATATTGTAATAACTATGTATGGTGCCAGGTGGGCGCTGAAAAGATCAGGGAGACCACTTTGTTAAGCATATGACTGTCGAACCACTATGCTGTATGCCTGAAACTAATACAAATTAACATACAACATCAACTAATGTAATTGAAAACATTGTAAAGGAATATAGAATATGTAAACACACCGTTAATGAGTTCCAAAAGCCTGGCATTATCCCTCACCTTAAGAGGAACCCTTTTGTTTTCTTTTAGTTCCACTGGAACCAAATGTCCAGCCATCACTGTCTGCTGTCCACCTGGAGCCTGCAGGCCTGCAGCCCCGTGCTCCCCCTGCTGAGAGTGCATTCTGTGTTTGGCCCACAAGGGGGCGTGCCCTGTTTTAGTTCATACTGTTTAATTGAAGCTAGGTATTTTTTACTTTTTTATTTTTTGTTTATTTATTTCTTTCTTTTAATTTTTTTATTTTTAAGTATTTTTGATATTTTATCTGTCATTGTTATGTGTTTGAAACAGAGTGTTTATAAACTCAGTGTATTGTCATCTTGACCAGAAGTTACCTCTTTTAAAATTTAACTTTATTTTTGTTTCTGAATAGGTGATAACACATGCACATGGTAAAACATTCCAACCAGGAGACATAGAATGCATAATAATGTTTTATATCCCATTGCATTTAGGATCCCAGCAGATGATAAATAATCTAAAAAAACAACTTCTGTATAAACTGGTTAAATTCACCAATTATCAATTTTATCACATTATAGGACACGTTTTATTTGTTCTTTATTATTTTTTCTTCAAAATAGCCTTTAAATGTAGCCCCTCTTCACTAGTTTCTGCTCCAACAGCCTTTCTACTCCTGCACATGCTTAAACATCACGTTTCCTAACCCGTTTTGGTGTTTCTCTCCCTGGTGCCTGCCAATGCCTTCTTCTCGTTCCTCGTGTGAATTCATGTCCCCAAGATAAATGCGTGATCTCAAATCCCTGCCCTCCGGGGACTAAAAATCACTTCCAAGAAGTCTTTACTGATTAAATTACATTTACTTTTCACCCCAGATATTCTTTCCATCTATAGATAGATACTGGATTATGATTTCCAATCCTCTATAAAATGTATGTTCACTGAACACAGTTTTTCAGCAACACATCGAGGGCAGGGATTTGACAGAGTAAAGTGGAAAGAACCTGTGATTTGTGGTCAGACACCCACATTTAGATTCCGGTTGCATTACTGTGTGACCCTGGGCCAGTCACTGGATCTCTTTGCTAATACCTAACTTACAAGGCGTGGTGAGGACAGAAAGAAACAATGTGTGAGTGACAGCCCTGAACAGTGGCTGGCACACACTTGCTTCTCAGTAAATAACAGTTTTCTCCGTTCCCTGTCTTTCACACATTTCTCTAGCTTATTACCCATTAGTCTGAAAGTTGCTTTAGCATCAGGAACTGCTTCCTACTCAAAGCACCAGCTCAGAGTTCCCACACAGTGCGTATTCAGGCGTGTGATGAAGATGCACATACGCCACTCCCCTCCCCATTGCTCTCTCATTGCTCCTACTGGGGCTGCTGCCAAAGGCCCACACTCTCACCACAGCAGCGCGTCAGAGGGAGGTCTCTGGCTTCTGGAGCCAAGTGCTCCACTAGACAAAGAAAGAAGGTTATAGGTGAAGACACTAGGTACACTGACTGGAGGCCCCCACTCACCTGCCAGAACCAGCTCCCCTGAAGCAGGATAAAGCTTGCGCGCAGAAGCTCCAAAATTACATTGTGGCGTATGAAGAACTCCATGAAGGCCAACAGGCCTGCCAAAAAGATGATCAAGACCAGTAGCTGGTGCACAAAGATGTCCAGTATTTCCCGGCCATGAGTGTGGTTGTAGAAAATAAAAGCTGACGGGGAAAAATAGTTTGTCTTCTTTAATGAAATCTCTCTCTTTCCCTCTCTCCCCTCCCCATCTTCCACAGAACTTTACACATACACAAATGTGTCCAAAGTATCTGGTGCTCACTGCTTCTCAGCTTCTCACAATAATGGCATTTGAGGACTCATCACTACCTCTTTAGGATGGAATCTTCGAAATCTTACACTCCTTTTCCCTTCCCCAGCCTTGATTCTTTCCTCTAACACATCATGACATGTTCAACTAACTGTATTTCCAAGCGTCTTCTATGTGGGAGGATGAATGGTAGCCATGGTGGGTGTGGGGAGCAGGAGTCAGGGCAAGTACACAGAGGAAGGACAAAACCTCAGCTGAAAGAATTTGGTCCATTGGAGGAAGCAAATATATACATAAATCATAAGACGCTCTGGAAGCTCCCAAGAGGTAGAAGCTAACTACCTGTTTTAATCCCATGGAACAAGTACAGCTTTATCTTCTTTTTTATTTAGGTGAAAAAGAAAAGACATTTATTTAAAATACTCTAACACCTCCTGATTCAGACTCTTGGTTGTTGATGCCCATCTTTTATCTAGCCCTTGTTCTCAAAGAAAGGTTGGCAGAAGTTCTCAGCTTCAAATGTGGGAGGCAAGGTGGACAGGGAGGAAATGACTGCCTCCTGGTAATTTGGGGCTTTTTTAGCTCCACAGTCGATCCATTCCTTACAAATAACAGTAAGTGAAAACAAATCCTTAAACACGTGTTTTCAGTGTTTCCCTAAATAGTAACAGGGGACCAGCTGAACAAAAAACGGTGTTCTTCCTTTCTCTCTCAAAACTAGGACCTCATGTCTGTAGGTGACTGAACACTTTAGACCCTACTTACCATGTGATGGTGAGGTGCTACCACATCATATTTAAAAGGCTAGTTAGTAGGTGATAGAAGCTACTCTGTCATCTTATTTCAGGATATTCATGTATCACTATTCTGAGCTCCGTTTCACTTTTTTTTTTTAATGTCAGCTTTTCTTATTTCTTTTTTCTTTATTGTTGTTCAAGTACAGTTGTCTCCATTTTCTCCTACCACTTTTAAAAACAGAAATAATGATAACCTCCAAGATAACCCAGACATAAAGACCATGGCAGCTGGTTCTTTCAGACAGTGGGGGGATGTGAACAAAGCACTTGGAATGATAGGGCTTGTTCAGTTTTACTAAATGAGTTAGCGGGGGAGGGGGGAAAGTCATCTGCCCAGGATATCACATAGTTCAACATGGCCCACATTGATAACCTTATGAATCAAGGCTACACCAGGACACTAAAAAAAATGTTATAAAGGGCTAGACAAATATCCAATAGTAGAGAAAGGTTCAGGAAAACACTCACTCATACTTACCCTCCACTAGTAAGGCGTTCGACAACATTAATTTGCTCAAAGAGGCCGGAATTGAGCTGATGGTAGAACATAAGATGTTTGCCACACCCAGCAAGCCAAAGAAGAAATACATGGTGGTATGATGCCAGCCCAGCAGCTGGACCCACTGGCCTTTTTTATAGTCATACAGAGACAGGTGGGGCCCTCCAACAATAAACTGTTCCCCGAGCATACCTGTAGAAGAACATATTAAAGTCTTAGCAACTCTGTCCATAACTTTACCGACAAAGCAGGAAGACACAGGAGGATTAGCTCACTGCTTGGTCCAGTCTAGGGCCCTTTCATGACATTAATTCCCCTTTCTGGGCTGTTCCCTAACAGCTGAGTGCTCATGGTTTGAGCCTGTTTTAGAGGTTCAAATACTACTTTGGATAATCACTTTCAATCAAAGATAATCAATTCAGTCAAAAAGCTATTTCAGATCTTTAAAGCTGAAGATCTTAGTTCCATGACCAGTTTCACTGATCTTAATTCCTATTTAATCTAACGACTAAATAAACCCTGAATGATTCGGGGTCTTGGATTTGTAAGATTAGTCCCACAGAGGATGATTACTTCCTCTTACACACTGTATCTCTGAGTAGCTGCCACAAAATAGGGAGCTGTGCCTGGTTCAGCATAAAAATGCCAGAATTCAGTTTTTCCCCAATTAAAGATAACTGAGAAAGCACAGCCAGATAGAACCTATGGTTTAGTCAGCTACACCGACAGTTAAACTTTCCTAAACATGCTGCTTTATTTGTTAATCTAAAAAAATCTGGCATGGAAATTTCTCTCTTGGGAAGTAGTTGCTTTGCAATTTGATGCCCAGAGCAAAGACCTATTGCCATGAATTAGGCATGAAGAAATCAAAAGGAACATTAGGAAGCTTTGCTCCTTATAAAGGAGAGACTGAAGTGAAATTCTAAAACCACAGAACACTTTCACAGAATCTCACAGTCAATGGAAAGGCCTGGGGAGTCACCTGACCTAACTTTCCTCTCCAGTTTAGAAATGACACGCAAGGGATGAGGGCGTGAGGCAAATCCTCTTCAGACTAACCCTCTGTGCAGCCTATTCCCAATGGTTATTATTGGAGCCTCCCCATAATCACTTGATTATTTTGGTGTTATTTTGAAAAATGGTTTCTGATGGAGTTTACTCTTTCAGGAATCAGAATAACTGACATAAAATTATTTGAGAGGCTCCAGCCAAGTATATAAAGAAAATCAACCTTGCGTAGATAGGCAGGTTAATTACCATGACTAACTTAAGGAACAAACCTTTGAATACATGTGAAGTATCCCTTTCTAATAACTATATAAGGTAGAAATTACAATGAAAATATATGTTCAGAGATATTTTCAAATAAAAATTCCATTTCAGCAATTTCTTGATTTGATATTAAATCTTCTCTTTGCATGGGACAAGACCCTAAAGGAGAAAGCAGAATACAGAAACAGTCCACTCACCAGTCACAGCCATGCAGATCACTACGATTCCCTCCACAATATCTATTCGATGGAATAATACTTTGGTACCCAGGTAGGAAGTCCGCTTGTGCCTTCTGCAGGCATACTTCAGAACGCACTTTAGAGCCCACCAAATGCCCATGATGAAGAAGAAGGTTCCAGGGAGGGCATGACCTTTGAAACTCCCCATGTCTACGAGATAAGAATATATAGAAGACGTAGAGATTTTATTTCCAGAACTTAGGCAAAACATTTGTTCTCTATCTTCTGATGACTATGGACACACCACTGACTCAGAGGAGACGATAAAGTGGCACCCCTGTCAACAGTAGTAGATCCACTACAATATCTAAACCAGCAAGAAAAAAATTCACGGTCTTTGAACACTTACCTTGCTCAAGGCGCTTTGCCCAGGGTCTTACATGAGATCTTTCACCTGATTTTTACAACATATCCATGAATGAGACACCCAATCCCATTTTCAACTGGGGTACAGGCTGAGAGAAGTTAAATGACTTACCTGAATCTCACAACTATTAAGCAAAAACGTCATTGTTTTTAAGAGGGAGCCCACAAGGATTGCTCATGCATATTTAAAGAAAAATTACATTAAAGTTTTACTTTTTATGTTTAAAACTTGAAATGATATAAAATTGCCTACAAATTTTTTTAAGTAGGTAATTCAAAGTATCAAGAATCAAATGTTTGGGAAAGACCATTAGTGCCCACCATGTGCTCCTCCACGTGCTTTCCCCAGCCTCTCCCCCTGCTCGGTCAGAACCATGTTCCTAGTTCTGGCCCATGGACTGTGGCATTTACCACTTTCAGGCTGAGTCAGTTAGCAGCCTGCCTGACTCCTGTCACTCTCTTCCCCTGTCTTGCCAATCTTGACATGGCATGTCTGCAACATAGAGGATGACTAACCAGCCTGTTTCAGATTTTGCAAGAAACGACCTTTGATTGTGCCAGGTCATTGAAATTTTGATGTTTAACAGCTGGTAACCCAGATGGCTATGAAGCCAAATCAATTGAAAATTCTATTTACACAATTGCTGCATGTTGGAGCAATAACAAACAGAAATGTCTTCCATTCTTGGTCAGTGCTACAGAAAACAGTCTTGAATTATGTAAGTTTTGAATTAATGTGTGCAGCCCTTTGTTCAAATATATGGTGTCGTCAATGAAATGTTGAAGGAAAAGTTCAGAATCATCCTTGTAGATCTTACTACAAAAGGAGACTTCAGTGTTCCCCTGGTCCGGTAGAATTCTTTATCTCCGTGGGTGGGTATTGGGCCTCTCAATTCAGGGCAGACCCTCTTGGGTTACTTCCACACCCTTCTCATGCAACCATGAAGTTTCAAGGAGTAACTGTGAAACTGACTCACATGACAAAATACTCAAGACCCCAAATGGACGTTTCAGCACAGCCCTGGCTCCTGCAAACCATCCAAGAGACTCTGACTCTGTATCATCACGTAGTGCTAAGTGCAGGTTCTTGTTCTAACTCTGACTCTAATTATTGGTATGGTTTGGGGCACGTCTTTAACCTGTTTGAGCCCTAGCTCTTAATAAAAGAAAGAGGTGGCCTAGATAATACCTGGAGTTCCTTTCTGCTCTAGCATCCTGTGATTCATGAACCTAACCACCATCTTTATCATAGTGTTACTGAGATCTCCTGTTTGTCTTGGTTTAGGCAACTCTATGGAACTGAAAAATACTACTCTGTGGGATTGAAAAGTACATTCACACTGTAAATTATTTGAACTTCTCTGGAAAAAAATAATATGTTTTAAGGAGCCTTACAGATGTTATATTCCTTGCTACAAGGAACCCACTTCCAGGAATTTATCCTAAAAATATAATTGGAAATATAGGCACCAAGAACCTACGCACCCTAGTGTTCATAGCAGCACAATTTACAATAGCCAAGTGCTGGAAGCAACCTAAGTGCCCATCAGTCAATGA
>VMDR010007358.1:0-40999 GCA_007922815.1 Macrotus californicus | reverse complement strand
TGGGTCCTATTTCAAATCTGTATTCTTCAACTATAAAAAATCTAAATGTTTTCCTGCCTTTCTTCTTTTTGATGTTTAACAAATCAAAGCTAAACAAAATCAAGCTGAAAGCTGAACTAATATCTTCAACATATAACTTTAGTTCAGTCTGTACTTAACTTTTCCTAATCTTTAACTTCTAAAGCAAAAACAAGGTATATATACAGAGGAAAAGAGAATCAACCTTCAAAGTTGTTAGAAATATTCTTGTGAAAAAATGTGTAACTTTTATTAAAATGTGAAAAATCTTGATGGAACAAACATTTGGGATGCCCCCCCGCCCCCTTCCAAGCAATGTTCTAGGTCTACAGAACCCAAAGGAGCTCCAGGTTGTCTCCAGCCCGCAGGAGGCTCACTGCTGGGGCAAGGCAAAGTCTCTTTTTTGACCTTAAACAATACAAATGTTTTCTGATTCTTTTCTTCTCATCAATTGAAAAAACAACCAGAGAGCAGAGAAAGCCAAAACCTAATTCAGATCTTTCACACATAATTCCCACCCAGCCCAAATCTAACACTTCCTGACCTACTCGAAACAG
This sequence comes from Macrotus californicus, assembly GCA_007922815.1. Taxonomy (NCBI): domain Eukaryota; kingdom Metazoa; phylum Chordata; class Mammalia; order Chiroptera; family Phyllostomidae; genus Macrotus; species Macrotus californicus. The sequence goes on along the minus strand of VMDR010007358.1, from coordinate 40,424 downwards.
GATTAACACTCCTAATCTATGAGTAAACAGAATTATTTTGCAGATAAATAAGATTTATATAGATCAATACATAAAAATGTAAAAGAATCGAAAATAAAAGGTAAAACGTGCTTGGTTAACAAAATACAAGAACAATCAGAAGTTCTATAAAATGAAAATGTGGGCTAACAGAAGAACACAAAATTATAAGTCATCTTATAATACATAATTTGTATTTCATCTGATAACACTGCTAGCACTAGCTAGTTGTGAAATGTTTCCTAAATTTTATTTAAATACTTTGTGTATTCCCTGAATTCCTTGCATTTCACGTTTCTTACTATAAATGAAGCCCCCAAACTCAAATCATGTTTTCAATTTAACGACGTATATTAGGTTACTCCGAGGTATGTGGATGAGGCCTAAGGGGCAGTAATGTATACTGAAGCCACACAACATAACTAAACAAAGCCCAGCATGTTTAACTGGAATGGTGCTCAATCAGCCCATGTTATCCATATGGACTAGTTTCTTGTATCTATGACAAATATATTCAAATGTAAGAGAATAAAAAAAAAAAAAAAAAAAAACAACCACAACCAAAGGCACTCTGAAAACTCATTTTCTAAAAATATAGTTCTCACACAGTCTTGTGCTATTGGGTTGGCCAAAAAGCCCGTATAGCTTTTTTCTGTAAAATAAAAGACACATTTTCATTTTCACCAATAACTACTGATGTGGGTATTTTTAGTATGTCAGCTATCTTCCTGGTGGTAGAATGCTGATTGTTCTCAATTAATGTCTCGATTTGATTGCTATCAACTTCAACTGGCCCACCCGACCATGGAGCATTGTCTGGTCCAGCAAGAGATCTCCAGCACGAAACTTCGAGAACCACTTCTGACACGTTCGATCCGTCACAGCACTTTCTCCACACATGGCACAAATCTTTTTTTGCATTTCAGTTGCTTTTTTACCTTGCTTGAAATAAGAAAGCATCATATGCAGAAAATGTTGAGTATTTTCTCCCATCTTCGATATTAACTTTGGTAAGTTTTTATTTAACGCACACTGATATGGCAGCTGTCACAACACAACCTAACAACGGTTTCGAATGAAGGTAGAGACAACTAAGCACTACTAGAGCCATCTCACGGAAACAAACACACTTTTCGGCCAGCCCCATATTTGTCAATTCTCCGCACGCCTTTCCTATTTAACATGTATTGGGATGAGGATAGAGTAGGTGCAGACCACACTCAACGGAAGGTAATACTTTGTAAGGACACAGCCGTTACCGAAAGACTCTCACTCCCTTCACATTTTAACTTCTCCGTTTAAGGCAGTCTGAATGCTCGATTTCAGCTGCTGATTTTGCAACGTTAAGTCTCCAGCCCAGATCTCACCAAGCAAGTTAAAAACACAAGCACTGCTGGGGCTGCTGCCAGTGCGTGCACAGTAAGCATCAGCACAAGATCACAGAATATATGTGAAGTGTGTGCACCGTAATTTCAAGCAAAACCCGATTCCCCACTCAGCCATTCCCTCATCTCTGTTTAGATTTTGGTAGTCGTTTTGATAGATCTACATCAGACATACATTCTTTGTAAGTATACGGCAAGTCCAACATTTGAATTCATTCATTTATTCGTTCATTCATTTTTAGAGAGAGAGAGAGAGAGAGAGAGGGAAACGGAGGGAGGGAGAAAGAGAGAGAGAGAAACGCTTCCACTTGTCGCCCCGCTTATTCATGCGTTCATGGGTTGATTCCTGTATGTGCCCTCACTGGAGATCGCGCCCACAACCTTGGCGTATTGGGCTGACTCTCTAACCAAAAAACACTTGATTTTTATTTGGTTTGAGATCGTTAACTGCATCCAGCAAATACTTACTCAGTATCTATTATGACAAACATCTGTGCCAAGCAAGCTAAGTCGGACACAGAGCCTATGGCTGAAATCTCAGTGAGTAATGTGAGAGGAACACAGGAGGCCAGGGCAGGAGGCAAGGGATGGGAGACAGAGTGAAAACAGAAACCCTGACCCCGACCCAGGACGCACAAGTGCTGTGAGGTCATCGGCAAAGGCCTCCAGCAGGGTTCAGAGGTGGGAGATTCCTATCTGTTTGGGCAACTGGGAAATGTTAAATGGAAGATGTAAATGTGAGATAAAGTTCAAAAGATTAAACTAATTGTAAGGCAAACTAATGTCAGAAAAATAAGCAAAATGAAATTAAGACAGGAAAGCTTACTGCCTGTGAGAAGATAATCAGTCACATTTTCCATGTCTTCAAACTTGGTATTTTTGTAGCTCACACCCCTTTTACCAGTAAGGACTATGACATGTGCTTCACGCTTGTGTGCAATTACTCTAGGAGTGACACTATGGACAAGCGAAACCACAAGTTCACCCTCCAAATGAAACTCATGAAGAAAACTTTGTGTCCCTGACAGCGTCGGTACGACACTCGGCAAGAAGCCCAGCCCGCCAAACTACTTCTCGAACCTGAGTGAGACACTCCATTTCTTCGGGCCTGAGTCCTTCGGTTCTGCCGAGAACAGAGGCGCTCGGCTGCCAAGGTGAGTCTAGAACTAATCATGTGTTGCTCTCGGGGCACTCAGCCTCCTGAAGACATGCGAGGGCTTTTTCGGGAGCCTCTGTAGGAATTGCATGATTTATACTCTGTTAAATACATTATTTTTTAAAAGCAGAATTAAAAACCTAGTTGTCAAACCAGACACTCAAATAATGAGCCATGTTTTCAGGTCTGCTTTATTATATATAATCCACAATGTGGTCTAATCAGAAACTAATTATTAAGCCTCATCATACCACCCACTGTGGCTTTCAGATGCAGATTACAGGGAGGGAGCAGCCTTTCAAACGTCTTCACATCCTTCCTGGGATTCACAGCCACAGTCACAGCCACAGCCACAGCCACAGCCACGTCCACAGGAAGACACACAGAGTGCCCTCAGTCTCTCTCCCTGGGAGGCTATCAGCACAGGGCAGTGCTCATTAGCCTCCTGAAGACTCTCTGGGCCACCTTCCGGCCAGTCCCTGTTTCAAAGAGATCTTCCCATCTAGGTTTCAACTTCTCCCTCACCCCCCACTTTTACTCTACCAGTTGCCAGGAAGAGAAAGAAGTCTCGACAGTATGGCAGGAAACACATCAGCATCCCTATAGTCCACAGACGGCTGCCCTCCACTGGCTTGGAGGATCCAGAACGGCTTTTCCGGCAATTCTAAAATGCTTCTCAAGTGTGACTGAGCAGGTAAACAGTATGACAAACTATTCTGAAAGGCTGAACTCCAACTGCCAGAGCCTCTGCTGACTGAGTTAACTAATGCAGAAGGCAACTGGGGCATGCCTTTATGATTAGAAACAGCATACAACTGTCAGTATGGAAAGTAATACAATGAATGATAATACAGGAATAAACTGTTACAGGCACTCACAACTGTAAACCTACTTTTGCCCTACCATGTATAAAGATAACAGAAGTCACCACACGGTCTGGTTCGACTTCTTCATTTGACCTCAGCCCTTACACCCCAACGCTGAGACACTGGCTGACTCTTCTGAGACATGCAAGCACTGTAAGGGCCAGATGCTTTGGCAAAGCCTCTTACGCAGACCCTTACGGGCCTAATTTTTAACGATCATGTATACGCAGACACAAAAGCTTAAGTCTTTGGAGGCATCTGGAGTAAATGAAGAAGGAATGCAGCCTTGCCATGGGATAAAAATGACGTCACAATTTCCAAAGGTGGTGTTTCAATTTGTTAGAACGACAACTCCTCACCAGCTCAGAGGAAGCGAACTGGAAAACGAAAGGAATCCACATGAAAACTGTTTCTCATGAACCATCAGAACAGGCAGTCACACCAATGCCACAACACACACAGCCCCCCAAACACAAACCAAAGCTCGCGCACACGTACACACACATGCATGCGCAGTGCTACTGAGAAGCAAGACATTCACATTCACAGAAACACACGGTTCTGCCAGAAGCAAAAATCCTTCTCAGGTGGGAAGCCGCTCTCCTATTACTATACACAGAGTCGCTTAATCAAGTGCTGAACACAAATGACAAAATACATCCCTGGGATCAGATTTTTTAAATTCCTTTCACCAGAGGGAAACTGAACGCACAACGAAGGCCTGCATCTGTGACTGCAGTTTCTGAACAACTGAAAGGATGCATCACGCTGTGGGCTAGCCAACAGGTCTGCACCCTTACCCAACGTGCACCACACGAAAACGTCCCCGGTAACCTCACGGTCCCCTGCTGGCGGAGACTCCCCAAACCGTGTGGCCTCTGCTGTAGAGCCAACCCGAACCAAGCACTCGTTAAACACACGTAACACGGGAGCATTTGACAACGCCCAGCCACTAGAGCCAGGGAACCCCTGGATACTCGACAGAGTAAGCGGGTCACACATACGGTATTTATTGCAGATACTGATCTCATCCACACTCAGAGATGACCAAGGCTTTTCGTAACGACAGTGACAAGAGCTACCATTTACCGTGTCCTTGCACTCTGCTGGGGACGTAGCCTTCATTCATTACCTCACTGAGTCCACACACCAAGCCGCTGAGGTAGTTACTACCGTCGCTCCCATTTTAGGGTTCTCAAGACAAAGGCTCAGGGTTTGGATTAAGCTATTTAAGTCACAGCTTGTGACAGATACATGATGGATTTTTAATGGATTTTCCTTAATGCCACTGTCACCTACAGATTCCTTGACCGCTAGAAATATATGACTGATGTTAATTGGAGGTATCAAATTCTGGCAAATATCAGGACTACAGAGAACCACACAGCTGCCATGATATGACACAGCACAAAAGGTGCAGACTGGTATCTGCAATCACTGGCATGAGGGCCAAAATTTGCTACACGTCCACGTCGCACACAGCTCTGTGACTAATACTGAATCAGGTGCTACAGAAATGTCAGACGTTCTGCTGTTTCTTCTACGACTATTACCCATGCTTCTCCAGCCAAGTTGCTCATCTATAAAATGAGGCAGTTATATTTACCCCACAGGAAGGTCGTGAAGATTAAATGCGACTTTGTATAGCGGCTGGCACCAGGGAAAAGCTTCCTTCCCCCCTTTCCAGTCTGGTGCAGACAAGCAGTAAACACTGCAGTAATTCAGAAGGAAAACACCACTGTGGGGTAAGCAGGAAAAAGTTTCCTAGAGATCCTGAAGTTTGCACTTAGCCGGGAATACACCTCAGAATCGGGGCCAGGAAGGCGCGTTTCTGCTGGGGGGCACAGCAGGCCTTCCAAGTGGCTGTGAGCTGCCAGGCAGCACTCCCACAGACACGTTCTCACACAGCCCTGGGTCAGCGGGTCCACGATGAGATGCCTTCTTCCTTTTTGCTTTAATTACCATGTATCTCTTCCCTACTCTCATATTTCAGAAGTACAGAAACCTCCAACTACCATCCTTCCCAGCGCTACCTTCAACGCCACGATGAGTACATTTATGGACAAACAGGGCTCACCGGACACGAACAAGATCAAATCAGTCGACAGGGTGCCATTTTTCTGTGATGTATTATCAGCTAGTCATCCTTCCTACTCTTTTTTTCCTTCGCAGGAGGAGACAGATGGTTTAATTAGTTTATCCTGATTACCCTAGTTATTTCTGATCACGGTAATTCACTGAAATTCAGTTAGGCAGTAACTCAATTTATAAGAGTAGCTACACCCACCATTATTTGGCTACAGTTAAACAGGCAAATGGGTAGAAGGGTGTCACTATCAGCCAGAACTCTCCCAGAGAAAAGATAAACTATTGTTTAACACACACACACACACACACACACACACACACACACAATGGGGGGAAGACTTCTATAGTGCATCCTGAAACAATGTAAAATTCACATTATTTCTAAAACCGAAACCTATTCTAGAATTTGAAATCATCATTAATCGATAATAGAAGACTAATCAGTGTTAAGTTAAAAAGGTAAAAATCATAAATAAAGGAATAAAAACCATACTCCACGTTCCTAAAAGGCTGGAAATCATGTAACAGTCATACTGTCGAACTACTTTTGCTGCCCGCTATAAAAATTGATGAGGACTTCCTTGACCCCAAGCATAATAGCCCACCTTGTTATGTAGCACTGCCCTTGAAGTTTACACTTGAGAAACTGATCGTCTGAAGAAAATTCAGTACTTAATTCACCACTTGAGTCTCAACCGCATGTCCCTCATTCCCTGTAAAAGTAATGTCAGCTAGACGGGTACTACTTACTGGGGCAAGACGGCCTTTTAGAAGATATGGCAACCTTAGAAGTCGCCACCTGTCTGCTGCCCCAGCACGGCCCTCCCTTTCAGAAGGCCACTGTTAAATCTCTTAAAAGAAAGACTTCTCCTGTGACTCAGAGTGAGTTCTAAAGTCCATAGCTAGAAATCTGGATGGGGGTAGGGATTTTTTTAGAAAGATCCACTTCTGTAATTTTCGATCATGCATACTGAATTTGTACCTTGGTTTGTAAATGACATGTATCACTGGGTATTAAGTTAAAAGTCCCCAGTCATGGCCATTAAACTGGGAGAATTTGAACTCTACCCAGACAACAAAAGTGAAAATAAGATAATTATGAATCATTTTCTTATAGAAAAACAACATCAGATCCATTCTTCATTTTAACTGACATGCGAGACAGCCCACAACACAGGGTGACACCCATGACCGACCAGGTGCTGGGCTGCTTGTGGGGCTGTTACAGTGACTCTCCACCTGCAAGCAGCAACTAGCAACCGGACAGGGTTTGTCCATGACCTGGGACGAGCCTCAACGGAAACAGATTCATTGTCAAGTAAAATTCTGTTGGGGAAAATCTGCTCTGGGCAGGGTTAAGCTTTTATGCTCCTTTGCTCCTGTCAAACTAGCTGTAATAACTGGCCAGCAACACATTAAGCCTTCTGTACGGGTTTTCATTTAGTTCAGCCAATGTCTTTAAAATGCACTGTATTTCTACAGCAATGTAAATGATTCCCTTGACACCGCTTTCTTACTTCCCTGAATAAAGTAAGGATGTGCTCTTTATTAGAAACTACTTGCCATCAAAATTGTTCTCTGGTGTCCTGCTATCCAAAATATAACTATTAAAAGGCCAGGAACATAAGCTTGGGTGAAGGGAGCTTGTTCAGTTTTGACTAAGACAAAATCTGACTCTATCCTTCATTTAACATGGATTTTTGAACGGCTCCGAGTCCCGAAAGAGAGCAGTGCCATCCCCACAGACTACATCACTTGTCTCTTGTAAAAGCTATCAGAGCAGCATCGCGCCGAAAGTGGCAGTCTGGCTCCGTGCTGTGTGTTGATGCAGCACAGACCTGCCGGCCAGCTGCAACTGGCTGGGAGTCCTTATCGCAAGTAAAACCATTCGTGCGCCATTGCTATTGTTCACTTAAACGTCACCAGCTCTTCCAGGCTCAAGACCTGCCAAGTGTTCTGTTGCCAAGACTCTGCCTGTCAGAGAGGTCAGCATCCAGTACCTTCCAGTTGGGTCCCAAAGGGCCTCTCTTGGTCTTGACTGACTGGAATAATGCTGGGTCTTCATCAGCTTTGTAGTCCTGCAAAGCAAAACAAAGTCAGTGGTAGGAAAAAAAAGAAAAACAGAGAAAATTCTTTAACCTTGCCGGAACAGTGCTTTGAAGCTAGTAGGACACAGGACAGAAACTTACTAGGCTTATTGTGCTTTTGCATAAAATAAAAGTAGAACAATGCTTCTGTATGACATTAAGTTTTCACTTTGGTTCTCTGTTTTAAACTTTTACCTTAAGGCAAAATGACTATACAATAAAAAGTAGTAAAAGTCTCGACTAGCTGCCCACTGGTTACTGGGTAGCTATCTCCAAAAACAAATCTTCTAACATTTTTCAACAGTTCCAGGATTTTGATATATGTATAACCACATTCAAGAAATAAAACATACCCATCCCAGTTTTGCCAGCACCCACAGATGATAACAGTGGACGAATTCCCTGCTAGAGAGCAGTTACGGCCACTGGGGACGCAGAGCAGAACTGCTGGCTCCACAGCATGTCCCATCTCTTCCACGGCTGGGCCGTTGGTGGGTACTTCGACTCGGAAGCCCCCCTCTCCAAACCCTTGTCCAGAGAGCCATGGAGTACACATACCTGGGCTTCCTCAGGGAAGAGGCAGCCTTTGCATTCAGGGTGGAATTTCACTGAGAAAGGAGACAAGGGAGGACTCCATGACTCCCTATGGGACCACCTCAGTTACACATCAAGTCACAGGGGAACCACCCTAACATTTAGGTTTTATGTTCCAGTGTGTGTAAATTCCAGTGTGCAAGGTTCCAGTGTGTGTAAATTCTACTTCCCTTAACAGACTCTTCCTGATGGAACAGGAAACAAATGAAGTAAATCTTTTTAAACCTGTCTGCTTTACGAAAGTTCTGTTGTCATCTCACACACACACACACACACACACACACACACACACACAAGCACACAAAGTACAGGACGAAATAAAAAGTTACCTTTGAAGAGCTAAAGTTCAGGTTTAGATGAGTTGTAATAGTAACAACGAACAGAGATCAGCTGGTCAGTTGAAAATACTACAAGGAAGGAACCCTTCCCTTCTTGAACAGAATTTCTAAACCAGAGGTCCTTCCTTCACAGCATTTCTGGAGGGACCATATACTTTGGGGGAAGCGCCCGGACAAATCAATATTAACATAATCATTGTTCCAGAGCAGAAATTTTCCAACCTTTTTCATCTCACGACTCACACAAACTAATCACTAAAATTCCAGAGCACGCAAAAAAATTTATTTTTTGCCAATCTGACAAAAACAAAAAAAGATTAATTTCGCTTCATTCACACCGGATGGCTAGTGTTGTTGGCTGTTGTCATTTTTTTTATTTGACAACCTAAGGAAAAAGAGGTCAGTGTCCCTGACTAAATAGTCAGGTACTGCATGTTTTAAAAATTCTTGCACACTGGTGGGAAATCGCTATTCTACAAATCGGCACCGAGTATATTATAAAGTATAAAACAAATTTTCACAAATCAGTGAAAACATGTTGAGAAGCAGCCAATGAAGCCCCAACAGCTACTCTGTAAATGCATATGACAAGTTAGAAATTCCTAAAGAGGAAGTTACACATAAAGTATGTGAGGAAGAAAACAATGTGAGGTTCGGGTGAAAAACAAAAACAAAACTTCAAAGGCACCCAGGTAAGTGTATGACCTTGGACTAGAAGCCTGTGTAAGGGCCGTCTAAGATGGGCTCGGATTACCGCACAAGCAAACTTCACAGGCCACACAGGGTCTGTCTAAAACACCCAACGTGGCACAGCCACGGGCCTTAGGTCGGCCAGCACTGTCCAGGAACGAGAAACTGGAATGAGCCGACCGCAAGGGGTCGGACAACTAGGGGACAGCTAGGGATACTTCGTGTATCTGGACCCTGGACCCATCGGCAGACAGTTCAATTGCTGTTAGCTACAATGAATTCTGAAACTCTCACTTCCAACTACACCCTAAAAATTAACAACTTCACTGCTGACGGAGAAAAGAATCGACTGCACAGGGATGGTCTCAAGACCTGGATTCACAGTGAGAAATTGGCCACCATGCTAACAAATAATCATGAAACTCCAAAAACGTTTTCTTCTAGGTCAGAGGCTTAGAATTAAAGCCCAGAGACCAGCTCGGTTTTCTCCAAAGATGACAACATTTAACATCATTATTAAATAATCCCTTTTGATATCATCTCCTTCAATCAAGGCCTACTTATTCATCAGCCACCATGTAGAAGAAGAAGGGAGTGCACAGGATGCTAAGACGCAGTCCAAAGGGTAGGGAGAGCGGACACCTGGGTCTCCCTCCTAGAAAGCAACAGTGTAGCTGGGAGACAGACAGAGAGGCAAACAAAGGAAAGGTAACTGAAAGCCCAGACAGTACCCGTCAATTGCTATCACAACACAGAGAAGAATTAGTCAGAATGGAAACCAACCGACACCAGCCAAGGAAATTTATTTTTAAAATGAGTTTTAACATTATGCTTAAAAGTAGGAAAATCTTATTGCTAAGATGCACTGCATTAAAATTATTTATGATTAAATCTTAATGATCTGTACAACGCCCGGAGGCCTGGCTAGTTTTCATCCCATTTGAGGGAAAATACTTTCTTTTTTCGTTTTCGCTAACTGGGTGTGACCTCATTGTGTGAGGCTCATATATATATATATTTTTTTTTTTATTCAGAATCTGAAGTGTTATAGAGCCTCACATGAGTTGAACAGTAAATACCACATTTCCTAAATCTAAGAAAGGATGCTCCATTATTTTCTGTACCGTTAAGAAGGAAAATATTCAGCCAATACAATATGCTTTAACTGAAAGACAAACCCTGATTTTGAACATAGTACAACAAGGGGAGAATCCAGGGAGCAGGAATCTCAGAATGTACGAAACGGAGACTGCAGGACTACCTCTGTGCGCTATGATTCTGCCCACGCCGAGAGAGAGAGAAAAACAAATGCACAGCACGGAGTGCACACAGTTACCAGCAGGGCGACAGGATGAAGCCCACTGATGGAAGACACTGAGGACAGTCCATAAACCAAGAAACCACTTGGTCTAAACTGTGGCCAGCAGAATTATTCTCATACAAGGGTAAATTAATCAAGGGGTGACTCATCCAGGAGATGGACCTAAGCATGGTCTGGCACCAGTTAGGGTAAAGACGTGAGCAGATGGATTACACGGACTTCTCTGACCATACCCCTTCTCTCCACACCCAGCTCCACCGCAACTTCAGGTTTTCAACACCTATTTGACACCGGTTAATTAACCGAAAACCCTGGAATAACACTTTAAAACGACTCCATTCTGGGACTTCCGGACAAGACAAGGTATAGGTAGACATGCTTTGCCTCCTTGCATAACCACAAAAAGAATTACAACTCAATCTCAAAACAAGTAACAGTCAGAACAGTCAGAAAACCAAACTGTATGGAAGTTCGACAACCAAGGATTTAAAGAAGCTGCCTTCATCCAGACAGGCAGGAGGGGGCGGAGACAGTGAAGATGGGCAGAGAGGCCAGGAGATGCAGTGAGGCAGGGAGAGGTGGCTGCGCAACGGGCACAGGTGGCCCACATCCACGTGCGGTGGGTGAAAATCAGGAGGGGTACCTCGGGGGCGAGGGATCCCAGTCCCAGGCCAGTTCCAGTGCTGGGAAGATAAATCCTCATAACTTCTGGCTGTAAAAACCAGTGGGGATTGGGGTGGCAAAAGAAACTGCGGGATTTTCAGGAAACTTCGCTTAAAGGGCCCACACAGTCTTAAAACATAAGCAAACCCACCCACTCTAGGACTTAACACCACAGCAACCTGGAAGGGCACAGTCGCATATGGAGAGCAGGTGAAGTACGTGGAAATGGGGCAAGTGCCGACACACTCCTAGAAGCCAGGTGGCAGCACAGTCCCCTCTCTGAGCCCTCCTCCACACAGAGCCACAAAAGTAGTGAAGCAGGTTGCCCCACCCTGGCCATCACCTAAGGATCTGCCCCAGGCAATTCCCTAACACAATGATAGGTATGAAGATCATCTGGAGGGTTATCAGCTGGGAGGGAGAAGGGGGAGAATGAGGGAAAAGGTGCAGGGATTACAAAGCATAATTGGTAGGTACAGAAGAGACAGGGGGATGTTAAGAACAGTAAAGGAAATGGAGAAGCCAAAGAACTTATATGCACGACCCATGGACATGAAGTAAGGAGGGAGGGATTGCTGGAAGGAAGAGGGGTACTGGGCAGAGGGAGAAAAATTAGGACAACTGTAATAACATAATCAATAAAGTATACTAAAAAACAGAAAACTGCAAACAGGCCCTGGCTGGATAGCAAAGTTGGTTAGAGTCATTCCCACACACCAGAGTTGCAGGTTCAATCCCCAGTCAAGGCACATGCAAGAGTCAACCAATAAATGCACAAATAAGTGGAACAACAAACTGATGTTTCTCTTTCTCTCTCTCTCTCAAATCAATCAATCAATAAATAAATTTTTAAGAAAAAAAAAAAAAATCTCTCCACTCCGGACCTAACTAATGTACTGTTCCACAAAGTCTGTGTCTGAGCCTTCACTCTGAGTTCGTTCGCTACATGTTCACTGGGTGCTTCCCTGAACTACGGACTCACAGATTTAAAGAGCTGAAGTAAACCCTGAAGACCATCCAAGCCACCTCATTTTACAGACGAGGATGCCACAGTCCAACAAGGAGATAATGCGGTTCACCTGGGACCTCAACACCAGGCTTCTTGGCCTCTGTCCTGGCTCATTCGGTACACCACACAGCGGTGGGGGCAGAAGGGTGTCTACAAACGCCAGATAAGCAAAAACACATTTCAAAAACAAAAAGCAGCAGCATCAGACACCAAAGTGGATTTTACTCTAAGAAATGGGTGTATGCATATAAAATGTATCAAACATACATACACGTACAACTCTAAAGCTAATTCTTCTTCCCTCTCAGCTTTTTTCTCTTGAATACAAAGCAGCAAACATTAAAGATAAACTGAAAATGTAACAAAACCCAATTATTAACAATAGCACCTTAATTCTGACATATGAGAATAATGCATCTTGTCAAAACCTAGGAATTTTAGGGCCTTTTTGTTAGTTTGAATGCGTAAATGTTTAATCAGTTGAATTAAGTAGCAAGATGTTAAAAGGCAGGAAGCAGGTGTAGTTTTAACAACCTCAGTTTTGTATTTCTGTAACAAACATTTAATTTGTTGAACAGTATCTTCTTTGCTGCAATTTTATTGTTAGGTATCTAGTTTGTTCTTTCTGTATTTGAAAACTGGCTGATTTATATCCGTATCACAATGAACAAATATATTCCTTCATGTATGACAGTTTCAGCATACAGAATGCAACCTCAGCTACCAATTATAGCTGCAAATGAGCAATAGTGTGGAATGAGACAGCCTGCTGGCTTTGTTAGTATTCTGTCTCCTTTGGGATCCCATGGGGAAAGGGAGCCTCTGATGAAGAGAAGCCCTTGGCTCATGGTTTATTGTGCTTGCCACCAGCTGCAGACTTCTCATCTCATTAGTTCTTTTAGAATACTGTGGGTGAAGACAGCTGTAGCCTACTTGAGTCTTCAGCTCCTGGGTATTTGAAGGCTGAATTTGCTATGCATTTTCTGTAATCCTTGGGAAAAAAAAAAAAAAAAGCAAACTCACTAAGCCAGGGAAATGTATTTGTAAAATGAGTTTTAAAATCATGTTTAAAAGTAGAAAAATGTTATTGTTAAGGTGCACTGTGTTTAAAAATTTTTATGATCAAATTTTAATTATCTGTATAATGCCTAGAGGCCTGGCCAGGATAAGAGCTTAGTAAAACCATCATTATCAAGTCAGGTGTAAGGTCCCCAGACACTGCTTGCTCCACTAACACCAGTGCCTGAACAACAGAAAAACACAATGGTACCAGCACATGGTGGATTCGGATCAGGGTTAACAGGACGCTGTTTAATTGAAGACTCTTATTTAAGTAAGAAAGGGAGCAAGTGAAAACAAGACACCCTTTGGAGGGCACATAAAACAGAGCACGGCAAACAGATGAATTACCGAGGCTCCAAGCTGGAGTCACAGAATACATTCATCCGATTCTTATAAATACCTGTTTTCCGTCACTAGAATACAAGAGTTGTGCTGCCTCTTGGGTATGCATCTGTTACTCACTACAGCTCTCAACAGAAACCAGATTCGTTCTGAAGACAAAGAATATTAGTTTGAAGGGTCTTTAAGCATAGTGGCTGTCCCCCAAAAATCGAGTGCGAAATTCAAGTACAACCTGCCGAGATAACCTAAGTGTCCTTGAGCCTGGATTTAACTCATGACTATGAATGGGGAAGTGAGTAAGAGGTGGGGGCAGGCTGGTAGGAGTGTCTTGACAGCTTGTGGAAAACAGATGCAAACTCCAGACACCAGAAACTGCTTCGAGAACCCTGCGCAGCTTCCCACAGGTGATGTTATATGTAAACCAAGGAAAAACGTCCCCACACGCAAGCCTCAGAATAAAGAGCACCAGCACCCCCCACCCCCCGGAAAAGGAAAAACACTTCTACAAGGTAAACATAAAAACCCGAGGAGGTATTAGGATCCTGCAATGTGCTCTAAAATGCTTTCCTTTAGCATAACATGATCAACTGGATGTCTGTCCACACAGCTCAAAGATAATCACTAAGTTTAACATGCACCAGGGACTGCCTCAACTTAGCAAAGCTAAAAATGAAGCCCAGGATGGGGGAAAGATGCACTGAATACGAAGGTAAGTATCAAATACCAGTGACGAGCGCTGCCCTGCATTTTTCAGTATGGTGGCACGTAGAGAACTAGGGATTCCTGGACCCTATCACCGCCTGGACCCTACTGCATAACTAACTGGAGCTGACAAAATTCAAGCCAGACTCCAAAGGGGAACCCTATTAGTAAAAAATGTTTGCATTACAATTTGCAGGTAACAGAGGTGTAAAGAGAAATAACATTTACTAACTTGTTTAAGAAACTCATTTGAACAGTTATTTTCAAATAAGCAGCTTTCATTTCTATTTTTAATTACATTTCCCCAGCGACTCCTTACCGGTTCAGGTTCCCACTGAGTACCATTAATATAGTATAAGTAAATCTCATTAATTCAGGTCCTACCACCTTGGAATTCATAATAATTTGGACAGGGGCTGGACTGAAGTTTATCTTTGCATGATCTATGAAAAAAGGATTTGCTACACAAATTAATAGAGTAACAAGATCTCAGGAGGGCTGTTTAAACAGTTCAGAAGTGTTTTAGAGCAATTCAGAAGCATTCATTTGCATATAATTATTATGCTAATTACAAATCATTCTTATCTATTCATTAAAGCAGATTCCCAAAGGACCACTAATTGTCAGTAACTTGTTGGCCTAGTTTCTGTTACTGAATGTACCTCAGAGGAACAAACTGCATTAAAAATATTCTCTAATTCAGCTTTCTCATTAATCCTTACTGGCTTTCCACCAATGAATCCTAAAGGCTGAATTTTTAAACTTCACTGAGAACAGGGAAATACAATCAAACCTACACACCCAAACAGAACACATTTTTTTTTGTAGTCTTTCTAGCCTTTAGAGACCGTAAATAGAGACCTGGAGTGGGGGGTGGGGGCAGGAGTGTGGATGGGGTGAGCAGGGTGGACTGGGAAGAGGGGCAGAAGCTATCAACAGAGCTCTCCACTCCAAGGTGGGGCCACAGCCTAGGGCATCGCTAGGCCAGAGCACAGCTAGGCCAGTCCCCTCTTCCATTCTTTCTCATTCTATCCCTGTCACAACCAAGGGCAGCTAACACTGTCATGTTTATCTAGGCGGACCTCCAAAGCCTTTGGAATGTTACAAATTAATAGAAAGAGAAAGAAACTGGGAT
The DNA here is from genome assembly GCA_007922815.1 of Macrotus californicus. Lineage (NCBI taxonomy): Eukaryota > Metazoa > Chordata > Mammalia > Chiroptera > Phyllostomidae > Macrotus > Macrotus californicus. Next base: position 24,968 of record VMDR010007358.1, on the reverse strand, counting down.
TTCAGCTATGAAAAGAGGGTACAGCCAAAAGTCTGACATGACCGACTCCACGCTCCACAACCAAGCAGGAAAACCAAGTAATTCTGCTCCAGATGGGGTGGGCGGGTGAAGCAGAAAGGAGAAAGTCCTTGGGAGGGCAGAAACGGGGCTTCCTAGGTGGGCTGCTTACTCTTCAGGGTAGGTGGGCCACTGGCTTGGAGAAGCCAGTGTGTCGTGCACAAATATTCAATTATATTTATTATTGTAATAATATGTTTATTATTGTTGTTTACATATTTATATAGCATTTAAAAATGAACATAAATCTTGACACCAATGAAATAAGTTTTAATATATTAACAAGTCAATTTTGTTAAAGGTGCTTGTTAAACATTATTCATTTTATTTTTAAAAATATTTTACTTATTTATTTTAGACAGAGGGGAAAGGAGGGAGAAAGAGAGGGAGAGGAACATCAGTGTGCGGTTGCCTCTCGTGCGCCCCCTACTGGGGACCTGGCCAGCAACCCAGGCATGTGCCCTAGACTGGGAATCGAACTGGTGACCCTTTGCTTCATAGTCTGGCGCTCGATCCACTGAGCCACACCAGCCAGGGCCATTATTTATTTTAAAATTAAATCGCATATGTCTGAAATGTAAGTAATATATTTAGGAAAGTTTTATTTAACACAAAATGCCTTTATTCCTTAAATAAAATTAGATTGTAGAATATAGCACACCAAACTCCTTTAACTAAAATGAGGGGAAGGGGTGGGGGATGTCCTATTTAAAATTCACAGGTGGAGTCCTCTCCAGTAAAATGTCCATGTTGGTTAAGGATCTGGCCTTCAGACAAAGAAGCTCCCAAGTCCCAGGACCTCATTTAACCCATAGCACTAATTCAACAAACATTAAATTGGACATAATTGCAGGGAAAAGAAATAAACTTTTTATTTTAACACCAAGAGCAAAACCCAGTGAGAATCATTCTTGCTACTATTTTTGGAGAACTTCCTTCAGAAGGGCCAGTACTTAGCTGCTGCTCTGTTGATACCCAGGCTAACGATAATACTTTACTGCAAAAAAAAATGTATCATAATTTACACTTTATCACTGGTAAGACTCAAGTACCTAAAGGGATCTCAGCCCAGAGAGCCTTCCCTAGGAAAGAGTTCACATTGTTGAAAAGGGGCTTTTTATAGGAAATGCACTATCCAAACCTATTTGGAGCCGTTTATGTGGATTTCTTTAAAAATGCCTGCCATTAGCTGCTGACAAACACATTTTCTAACTCTTACCAGGGAATTTACCCCGGCCAGGAACTGGAGCAATTCTACAAAACACCCTACCAATTCCAACGCCCTCACTATTTTTTTACTTTTAAAAGACGGAAGAGATTAGAAACAAACACTAAGTTAATAATGGGTTCGGGGTTCTAGTGAAAAGGTGTTTTCTGCAAAATGTGCTTGTACACATACACTTTTAAGAAAAATTTTAAAATCCTTGCTAAAATTTACACAAGCATGAAATAAGCAATGTGTTATTATCCCCACAAGAGGGCACTGCCATCCAACTATGTCTTCAAAGATATGGGACATTCCATTCTCTAAATCCACTTATTGATGCAAATACTGTAATTGTTCCCCAAGTGCTTGACCATGTAAGGCAGCAGAAGACAGTGGGAAACATTTTTACATTTCTTTTTAATAAGAACCATGCCAACTTTACTTACGTCTTGAGGATGGAGGAAAAACCTCTAACGACTACAAAGGATCTTGACAAAGGTTTGCTTCACAGCACAGCAAAGGCAAGATGAGAAGAGCATTTGACAAGTGAAAATTTCTTAGGCAAAAACAAAATCACTGCTACCTCAGAAGCTGCATTTGAGTTGTTCTATTTCGTTCCTGAGTTCAAGGAGGCTCCTCTTACAAGTGAGGAGCTGGGTCACAATTCTCACACTTTAATAAGGAACTTTTGGGGCTCTGATAGACACACCAGGGACAAGTTACGAACTTTTAAGATAGAAATGAATGTCTAGGTTCATTTTAATGGCAAAAGGAAGAGGTACTCTCCTAGTCTGAGTGCCTGCTCATGCCAAAAAGAACTTTAGAAGCATCTGGCAACCACGGGCTCTCCTCGGACTTGCTGGGTCTCGGCCACAGACTTAATAAACAAAAGCTCTTTTCAGGGCTAAAGACCGGGTAGCCACAGCACAGCTCTGAGAAGCAGAAAGCCCTTCTCAGGAAGTAAAGCAGCAGCAGCTGGAACAGAAGTGACATCTAAAATGCAGCAGCTTTCTGAAAGCTGTGAGGGAGAAGTACAGCCACGGTCAGTGCTGACTATTTAAGGTCATCATCTACTAAAGGTTAATTCAAAAGATCTATTAGGTCGACCCATTAAAAAAAGGTCATTTTCAAAGTTCAAATGCTGACAAATACTAACAATTTCACATAGTCTCATCTAGTATTTAATTTTCCAGCCAGATTTCATCATGTTTTTAATTTTCAAGACAAAAAAAAAAAAAACTAATCTTACAAAGATGATTTAGAAAGCATATTTAGAAAACACATTGCTTTAAAATTAGGGAGTTTTTTTCTAAAGGTAGCGCAGTAAGGCATATGTTGCCAAGACTATCTGTTCAAACGTAGAACATCTGGGCACTGTCTCACGGAATGTCTGATCAAAGGAAAACATATGCCTGAACCCTTCCTCCAGCACAGAAAACAAGGGCTGCTTGAGGTGTGACCAAAACTTGCATGCCTAAATAAATTAAACCAAGTTTCATCAGCTTTCCAAGGCTGACATTTGGGAAAAAGTTCTTTAAAAAGCAGTAACTTTAAAACAATTTACACTCATGGTTTCAAACAATTAAAAAGTGGCAGACCGCTCAACACTCAAATAACGGAACGGCAGCTCACAGTGAGACCACCTACACGAACAGGAAAGGAGCAAGTCTTTTGTGCTCACCTTCAGAAAACCGGGTCCTACTCCCATCATTTCTGCTCTCAGCTAAAATAGGGCATTGTTCTCTCTACCAAAACATATTCATCCAACAATGGATCATATCAGAGAACCAATGGTCAACGCTAGGAAGAATAAGCAAAAAAGCACAAACTCTAAAAGTCAATTCCTTTTCTTTGACATCACAATCCCTAAAGTGGTGATTGTGGGACTTCCACAAGTGGCTTGGTTGTGCAGCCGAGAGCCCAACAATCCTATTACTGTCTTCTGATATACAATTAAATTGGCGGAGACTCTTTATTTAACAAAGCACGAAACTCCAAAACTCCCAGTCCCAGTTAGCCTTTGAACCCAGACTTCAGCTGCAGCCTGGAGCCCAGCTCTGGTATGTATCAGTTGAGAGAAGAAAGCCCTTTGGTGGAAGGGCGCTTGCCCTGCTGTGCTACATAAGTAACAGCTGGAGCAAAGGAATATCAAAGTCATTTAGAAACACTTTAACTGTTCACTGATTAAGAATCTTGCACTCCCTTCAGACAGATACAATTATTCCTTTATTTGGAAAAAGAGTTACCATCCCATCCCAGAGTAAATAATAAGTCCTAAGAAATGTTTACTAAGTCAAGAAAATGTAGGAGTGGTGTTCGCTGTAAGTACCCCACACCAGGACAAGTAAGTACCCCACACCAGGACAACGAGGGGCCTCCAATCCTTTCATTGTAACTGCACATAAGCACATTTTAAACTGTACCAGAGTTCAGCAGTTATGGGAGGAGGTGACCAAAGGCCACTGACGAAAACTATTTCGGGAGACTACGAAAAATGGATGGAAGAGCAGGCAGTTGCTGGTTTTAACTGAATTAAGAATGAGTCCCGGCTCCCCTTCCAATGGTTATGTGGCTTAGGGATCCTTACGGCGCTCCCCTGGGCTCAAACTCCTTAGTAAAAATAAAGCTGACGTAAGTGTTTTGGGCTGTGGCCTCCAACTGAGGCAGGAGATAGTCAGGACGGAGGAAACTCCAGAGGTGCCCCAGGGCTAAGATAAAGGACTGGGATACAGAACTGGTTCTAAGATCAGTTGTTCCACTTTCTGGAAAAGCACTGAATCAGGGTAAATAATGAATGCACCTGTGCAGAAGATGCTACATGACCCCTACTTCACTATAATAAATTAACATTGTACGACCCCCTTCTCCAGTGGCCAATCAAGGAAACCTCACGGGAGACCTCATGCGCAGTAGCTTTAAAGTAATACAACTACTTGTACGTGAGTAATAAAAGCCCGCCAAAACTAGCCAGGAAATATCTGCCCTGTAAGAATAGAATCCCTCCAGCCCGAGGTCAATATCTGCTCGGAGTTGGCCCACTCCCAATTTCTGTGGAATGTGCTATCGCTTAGTGACTCTGCTCTCTCTTTTTTTCTGCTATAAACTCTGTGTGTTCAGTTCAATTCTTTGTCCGTGATCACCAAGAACCTGCCTACCTGTGCCCACCTGTGACACAACTGAGATTCCTTCTGCTCCCAAAATCCTAGAAGAAGGATACCCCTCTACAATCTTCACCATCGACAGTGTAGTACAGCACATCCCGAGGGAGCACCCACAGGAATCATCTGGAGGTGAGCAGGATGGGGGAGAGGGAGAGGGTTGGGGTGGTGGCGTTGGTGAGAAATTGCATTTCTAACAAGGTGCCTGTGGGCTGACCTTGCTTAAAAGGAAAGGGGCTCAAGCCTTTAGGCCTGGGCCCTAGACATAATGCTCCCTAGAGGGCCTCAAGGGCCCTAAAAAGAATCTTAATTTCCAAGGACTAATGGGCGGATCCAGCCCCAAACAGGGATTCACGCAGGTGCAGACCCTGCCTCGTGGCCATGGTGGGCTGTTCCCTAAAGGAGACCAAACACAGGTGGAGAGGCTCAGGCTCAGGGAGCTGTACTGAGTAGAGGTGATTCCAGGCACTGGCAGAGAGGATGAGACTGATCAGAAGCCCTTCCTCTCACTTGGGAGTGTCTGCGTCGTCCCCTGGAGTACTAAGGAAAGAATTGTGTCTCGTAAGTGGAGTCACACTTTGCTTCAGCAGCTCTTGCTGAAAAAGCTGCTCAGGACAAGTGTTCTGCTGGAAAGAGGTGGCACAAAGCAGTCCAGAGTCCAGCAGCAGTGACAAGCCAAGGACCACAGGCCAGGGAAGGCAGTCTGGCTGGGTGGGGCAGGCACCAGGGCCACTACTGCGCTCAGAGCTCACAGTGAGAGACGCCCCTCCCTATCACTCCCCCACGGGGCACCTGAACATGCAGAGGGAGCAGAAAAAGAGGATGGAGACTCGAGGTAAATGTGGCATGGCAACTACACGCAAGAGCAGGTAAGAAAGAGGAATGTGGCAGTAACAATTAGGGCTGAAGAGGTTAAGAAGGACAAAGAAGAGGTATGAATAAAATCTGAGCTTTATCAAACAAGAGCAGGAGCTTCCTGAGTCACCGGCATTAACAGGGCCCCTCAAGCTCTGCAGGGGAGTCCCCATGAAGGACCCTATCAATCAGAGCACACCCAGCACATCCTTTCTGTGACCCAGGAACAACATGGCACATGAGGTTTTCTAGCTCTTGTCTCGTCCTTTTAGGAATACCATCTTCAGCGAAACCCCAGTACAGTTACAAAACTGGGCAACTCTTGGTTGAGAAATGCTTCATTTGGGAAAAACCTTTCATCGCAAATCGGTAAACTCCGACATGCTAAAACATGAGGGAAGAAACTCATTCCCTCTTTACTTTATTATGAAATATTTTAAATCTAAATCTCCCAAACAACTTAATACTTTTATGTCATTAATGTTTGCTTATGAGTGACACTTAAAAAACAGATGTTAAGCTAGATCAATTTTAAACATGTGGGCCTTACAAATCTGAATTAAACATTTCTGTTAAAAATAACCTTGGAAATTATAAGGTCACACAGGACTACAGAGGAAGCATACACTATAGAGGGAGGCTGAAAACAATCCTTTCTGGTCACACATAAATACCTAAAAATGTGGTTCCAATTTCTTTCTTTAAAAAAAAAAAAACCTGCTCATTTTCTCTCAAATTACTTCCAAAAACGAAGGTCTCTGGTGTCAATCGTGTGTACCCTTCGGCTTACACTTTAAAGAGCCCTCCTCTCCTGGGAAGTGACTTTTGTATACAAATCACGGAAAGCTACTTAGACAAAGTGCTGGAGATGATTAAAAGGGGCCAGATTCAAATTTATACCTTTAAAAAAAGCAGCAGCAGATGTTAACGGACTGGTTTGTGTATATTCTGGAAATGAGTTGGAGATACGCACATGCATTTCATCAGGACATTTAGAGAATCCATGACTTTTTGTTGTGGTGATGCATCTATGACAACCTGAGAAACTAAAACGCCTTCACGTTCTGACGTTTTACGCCGGGAGCCGCGACTCCTCTCACAGTCTGTTCCGAAACCCGCTTTAACCTCACAGAAGGGTACACACTCATGTGGAAACCACAAAATCCTGAGAACTGAAGACCCATCACACATACTCCACCACCTGCAATTAGCAAAAGGAGGGCCCGAAGTAGCACTTCGTTCATTCACTGCTTCCACCACAAAAACTTCAAACCCTCCCAACTGTTCTTCCTTTAATACCACAGAGGAAAAACTCTGCACATTCTCTTTGATCCACCAAGCCCAAGCCTTTATTGAAAGGCGCACTCCACATCAGGTTCAGTACAGAGCACCCCGCTAGGCCCTGGCAACACAGAAATGATGAGTAAGTACAGCACGGCCAGGCCACCGAAAGGCACGCAATTTACCGAGGAAGCCTTTCCAGGATTTCTGGACTGTGTGTGAAGTGGGGCGAGGCTCAGAGCAAGGGGGTGTGCTCTGCTGGACGGTGTGCTTGGTGGCTGCTTCAACATCAAGCAGAAGGAGCCTTACTTCTTAAAGGGCAATACAATGCTTCTTTCCCCTGAAATAGGAAATCTGTTTTGTGGACAAAAGAAATTGGGTGGGGATATTTATGCAGAAATCCCAGGCTGCTTAGCTTGTTTCATTAGAACACGGACGTACCTACTAGAAAATTAGAGAGAATAATGGCTATACAAACTGTCCCAATCAGACTTTCCATAAATCATCAACAAAAACCCCCAAAGAACCTATATATTTAAATATATATGATTTCTGTAGCATATTACTGACAGATTTCTACAATAAATCCTGTTCCTAGAGTTACTGTGACCATGTTTTCCTTCAATTATGTAAATATGTCAAAGCACCTCCCCCCCAAGTATTGAGTTACACTGGGGTCTAATCACATCCCTTCTATGCATGGTGAAGTACAGTTCATAAGCATGACCAAAGAAACAGCAAGCCTGTGACAGAAGGGTATACAAGCTGTCTGACACCAGCAACCCGGCAGAGAGTTAAACCCTGAAAGTAATCAACAGTCACTCTGAATTACAATGTTTAGGGCTGTGTCTGTATTAAAACCACCTGCAGTGACAGAAAACCCCCACCAGGTGGGGTTAAAAGATTCGAACATCATTTCCAATTTCTAGGTTTCTTGACCTCCCAAATATTTCACCTTTGTCCTGATTCAGAAGGAGACTTGGTTACTTATCTTCTTAAAATTACTAATTAACTGTTTTTACTTCTTATAAAGCAAGTAATAAGGAAAGAATCCACTTAAGATATTTTCAGAAAAATTGGCTCATTCAAGAAAAATCAGAGTTCGTTAAAAGCAAAAGGAAAATCAGTGAACTAAGGACTAAAATCTGCAGGCAGGTGTCGCAGTCTGAACTTTGAGAACTGCCACACCTTCAGAAGGTCTTCCTCCTGAAATTCCACCTTGTCCCATTCACAGTCACACAGCTCCCAATTCTAGTGTCACTGACATCCTGGAAGAGCAAGTTCTAGGTACGAAACACGGACTGCTGGTATGGCAGACATACCTTAATGTGAGCCCCCCCCCCCCCCCCCCGCCCCACGAGTCACATTCCTGCATCATCACCTCCTCTGAGAACATGCAGAGCCTTCGACCTGTTTCTAACCAACAGATGATGACAAAGATGACGGTTCTCATTCCTTCGATTAGGTTACATTACATGGCTGCTAAGTGTGTGGTAATTTCTCATGCAGCAATAGAAAACCAATACAATCGGTGTGAAGAGGACATCCCGCGATCCACTGCACACACGTCTGCCAGACCTCGACCCTTCACCTGCTCCCTAGTCATCCAGCTCCCCCCGGTTCACAGAGGACGCACTACCACAACGGTCTTACATACACAGCATCCTTGACCATCTATACACAAGTAAGGGCATACAGACATTTTCTCCCTTTACAACATTACAAATGTCAAAAATGCCCTTCTTCACCTGCTTCCCTCCATATTACCTTGGAAAAGATTCCTTATCAGTACAAACAGAGCTCACTCCCTTTTCCTGAGGGCACTGAACTCTATCATACGGGTCAACCATGTTTTCAATCAGTTCCCCATCGATGGAGAGACACTTAGCCTTCACACTGTTTCTAATCCCACAGAACAGGATCAATTTCTAGAAGTGGAATTTCTCTGGGTCCAAGGACACGCACATTTGTAATTCTGCTACTCAAGCTGTACCGATTTACACTCCCTCAGGCAATGCATGCAATGCAATGCCTGTTTCCTCACCCCTTGCCAATCCAGATGTTATCAAATTGACCTTCAATTAATTTTATACAAATTCTTCACTCATATACGTTAGTTTCATCACTACCATTAAACTCACCATTAAAAAAATATTTATGAGGTGCCCACTCTGTGGAAAGGGGACGGTTCTGGATACACAGAACAAGCAAGACACAGGCATGAAATGAACAAGAGCTGACATTCAGCAGAGGGGAAGACGGTTTCCAAGAGGCTGAAATCTCCCTGGAGGAAGTGAAAACTGACCTAGGTTCTACCGGATACACATCTGGACAGAGAGGAAGGAGTCCCAGGAGGAGGCCAGAACAAGCAGTCCACCAGCACAGAAAAACCCATGACACGGTGAGTGGCAGGCCAGTGTGAGAAGAGGAAGACAGTGCTCAAGTGGCAGCTCAGAGAGTGACAAGCAGGGCCTTAGTTGGGAAGGAATCAAGAGTCAGTGGAAAGAACATGGCATTGAGAGTTAGAATTTCCACTTCTGGCATGAGTTAAATCATGTTGAGAAAACTAGTTTATCTGGGTTTCAGTTTCCTCACTTGGAAAACTGTGGTTAGCCCTGAGCCCAAACTGTGTGCAGCTGCAGACCTGGTGTCCACAGGAAGCCTTGTGGTGAGGACGGCGCTGGAGAAGGGGACACAGGGAGCGCCTCAGCCCCGGGTTCCAGGGGCTCCATCCTGACAGCACAAGTAGACACCAAGAACTCAGGACTTCGCAGAACACAGTGAGAGCCACCAGACCTAGGCAGCCCAGGTTCCCTCCAACTCTTCCCTGTACCTTCACTTCTGCTGCACCTGCCTACGATTCATTCACTGATTTCACACACGTCCAGGAGGGCACACTACATCTCAGGTGTTCTAGGAGTTGGGGAGACAGTGGTTAATAGCGCAATGATGCTTCCTCTGGAGTTCAATGTCTACTTGGAAGGGAGAGAGAAAAAGACACAGGTTTGTAAGACGTCGGAGAATGAGTAAGAGGGGAAAGCGCAGCAATGAGGTGGGGTGGGCTGCTTCACCCAACAAAACCCTTCTCACCCTCAGGTCAGGACCCTCCCGTTCAGTCTTTCCAGATTCTCGTCCTCACGGACACCTGTTCTTTCACCTGAAGTCCGGGAGCCCGTGGGAGCCTCCGCCACTTGAAACTGCCTCACTGCACTGTGTCGCCCAGACGTAAGCCTCTGGAGGGCGCCACAGCCTCAGATGGCTACCGCAGGGCTGTGCAGACAGCACCGGCTGAGCAGCCACTGAAGACAGGCTGACCGCTATGACGACCCTGCCATTTTAGAATTTCAGATATGATCTCAACGCTTCCTCTTCCCAAGACCTTGAACTAGAATTTTCAAGAACATAAAAAAGCAGAATCAAATGAACAAATCAAGAGAAAACCAAACTGGATTTGGGAGACCGTAAGGATGGCCAAGGGGTCCAGGTGGTTGCCACAGAAGCTAACCTAAGACAAACATTAACTGGACAAGGGAACTGGATGGTGTGGAGCTGGAAGGGAGAGTGTCAGTGCAACTGTCCTGTGCCAGGAGAGTGAACAGACGAGAATGCGCAGAAGAAAAGGGCGGACCCAGAGTTCCCAGCCCACTAGGTCTCTTGCCCACCTCGTTGCTGGAATGGACACTGGACCCTATAAGCCTTATACCCCCAGACCCCCCTCCCCACAGCTTAGTGCTCTGCTCTTTCACGTCCCACCACACAGTGCTCCCCTCTCCTTTTATAGCAGAAAATGTGCCTGTCGGGGTTCTTATTTTACTATCAGAAAACCTGAGAATTCCCTACATGACATCAGTTGTACTTTTGGTACCACAGCCGAGAAAACACAGAAACCAAAAGGTACCGTGACGCAAATGTTCACTGCAGCGCCACTTACAACAGCTGAAAGATGGCAACCCAACTGTTCATCGACGGATGAACGGACAAACAAAACGTGGTTCATCTACACACTGAACCGCTTATTACTCAGCCATAAGGAGTGAAGTGATGACGCGCAGGACATGGACGAACTGTGAAAACACTACGCTGCAGAAAAAGAAGGCAAACAGAGGAGGCCACATGTTGTTATGATTCCACTGACATGACATATCGATAGGTCAATCCAGAGGCGGAAAGCAGACGGGTGGCAGCCCAAGGTGGAGGGGAGAGTACGGGGGGAGCAGCTGTTTATGGGTCCAGAGTGTCCATTTGGGATGACGAAAATGGTCCAGAACTAGACGGTAGCATTGGCTGTACAACACTGTGAACATATTAAATGCCACAGAACTGTCCATTTTAAGACGGTTAAAATAGTAAATTTTATGTTATGTGTATTTTATCACAATGCAAAAAGGTACTGTGAATCCAAGAAACTTAAAAAAAATGGAATCTTACTAATTTCTGAAATGTAGCTTGGAGAACAGGAACTATGGGCACTGAGAAACAAAACCACACATGAGCACTCACTCACGCCCCAAACACTGCTGAGCGTGAACACAGGTTCTCAGAACTCCCGCACAGCTACGGCTCCTGGTACGACAACGATGGCAGACAACTATGACACCAGGCACTCAAATTTAACCCTGTGAGATGATCAGCTTTGTTGCACACAAGGTAACACAGGCACAGAGCGTAAGGTGGTTGCCCAAGATTGAAGTGCCAGCAGGTGGCAAAACCTCAGAATTTTAACCTGAAGCCAACTTGTTTCAGAATGTATGTTTAGTCCCAGCTCCGCAGACTCACGATGCACACCCTCCTCACTGGGACCCAACCCACTCTCTCTTTCACTACCTACCTACCCCAAACTTCATTCCACAGAGAAGCATGTGCTCAGCCTTTGCGCTCACGGTGCCTTCCACCTGAAGCACCTGTCTCAGGTCCTGCTGTCATGCACCTGCAGCCAGCCCTGCCTTCCCTCCTCCCTGTGGGTTACGCTGTAGGGGAAAAAATGGGGCCGAGGGCTGCAGGGCTCTTCCCAACCCTCCTTTACCATTCGTACAACTTGCACTGGTGCCTGCAAACACTGACTGAGAGCCCATTCTCGCCTGAGAAGAACAAAGAACCACCTCTGTGCCCCCAGCACAACCAGACGTGCCTTGTGCACTGCTGGAGAACATGGGATGCAAACCTATGAGCCACAAGATCGAACCCTTTTGTCTGGCCAGCACTTTTTTAAACGCTGACAACATAACCTGAATGACTTCCCTGGGCCACCAGTCCGGGTGTGCCATACTGCAGCTTGGTATTATCTTGTGACCTGCTGCTCCAGCCATGTAAGCTGTCCTGACCGAGCCATTAACTGACTGCCTCATTACTTACTCCCAGTGATTTTTCTTCCTGTCACCACTCTTACGAATCTAAGTCAAGGCTGGAGAAGATACAAAGAGACAAAGGAGGGCAAAACAGACATTGTTTTCAGCAGAATATATATTTTACTTCTGAGGATAAAAAGTCCTGCATAATTTCAAAAGCAGAAACAGCTCTAAAATTGAAATAGCTCCAAATCATAACACACCTGAAATTTAAAATCTCCTATGACGAGGATCCTGTCTCAATGCTCCCAAGCACTCCAAATCAGGGAGGGGACCCTAGCAGAACAAGACCTAGCCTAGCAGAGGGTCACAGCCGGGAGTCCCAACAACCTCAGTGATTTCTGGGAAAGGCCAGGAGCCTTTGTTTCAGGAGGTTTAAACTTAAATTTCAACAGCAAAGTGAGACATTTAGTATTTGAGTTACTTCTGCTCAGCTTATAATGATGTTCAGGTTCAGGGAAGAAACAGCAAAAATGAAACGGAAAGGCTATGAAATGCAACGTTAACTAAACTTGTTGTGCTTACCATGACAGAACAAGGGGTGTCACTCATTTAGAAGCTTTAGCTCTCTCTAGACTAACAAGAAGAGGGTCACGGTTGTCTTTAACATGTGACAAGTCCACAGTTGTGGGCTACAAAACCCAAGCAGCACCCAGGCAGGGGTGTCCAACCTGTGGCCCACAGGCCGCACATGGCCCAGGATGGCTATGAATGCAGCCCAACACAAAATCATAACCTTTTTTTGGCACATCAGTATTCATTAGTATTTATGGATTTAACATGTGGCCCAAGACAAACCTTCCAGTGTGGCCCAGAGACGCCAAAACGTTGGACACCTCTGGAAGTAGTGAGTTAATATTTACAAACAGTGGCAAATAGAAGGGCCCTAATTTGGGACAGGGAGGAGGGCCCTAATTTTGGTAAAATAAAGATTTTCATACTCTTAAAAAACGTTTTTTATTAAGTCAAAAGCCTAAAGTACACACACTTACATCAAGTAAGAATCAGAACAGAAAGCTACAAAACTGTTAAATCGAGCTGTTCTACCATCAACCATTTCCCACAAATGACAATTTTAAGCCAACTTAAGTTACTGAAAATTTGTATGAAAATTCAATGTTTGCTTTCTTAATCTCTTGTAAAATACTGCCCTCCCCCATGTAGAGAAACCTCTACGTATCTCAGGCATACTTAAAAGTGGTCACTTGTGCAAAGGTGAAATCCCCACAAAAACGAACCACCTTCTCTCCAAGCCTCTGGGCTTTTTGCTGCAGTCCCGGGCCTAGGCTCTAGGTCCATGTCAGTGTTGAAACGTAGGCCATACAAGAAAGACAGACAACAATCCATAGATGTAAGAGGCAACAGGTTGAAATGTCATTGAGCAGTACATAGTACTTACTGATGGTTCAACTTGACTTTGATCTGCAATATCTATGTGGACAATTTCAACAGTTTTCCACGTATTTGGATCTAAACCATGTACCTATAAATGACAAAGAGAAATGAACAAAACAAAGCATAGACTACTGCTAGGCAAAACTATTATATATATAATCTTTACCTTAGGTCTCGCGGAGTACACTATGAGGTATAAAAAAAATCCAAATTGCTATTTAATTAAATTAGCCACTGAAGTCTTGAGGGATCTAGAAATCTTTTGTTATCCCTTAAAACCCCAAATAACAAGGGCGTAGGTGGGTGCGGATGCTGCCAAATTAACAGAAATCTGTTACAGTATTTTCTGGTAGTCCTTAGAGATGATTTATTTAACAAAATATACCTGACCCACATTTAACCCAAACAATACACAACAAAGTCCTTGAGGCCTCCCAGTTCCAGACATACAGAAAGTGACATTAGTAAGATTTCAAAAGGCCGCACCATCTGGGCTAAAATCTCTCCTGAATCTGGTCACCTTAGAGCTACTCAGTGTCAGAAGATGCTAACTCCTCTGCGCTTCACGTGGCTCCACCACTTATTTCCGACACTCCAGCTATGAACCAATTAAGAATTGTTTATACCCATTTGAGAGCTGAAAGGTATCAAATCATCTCAGTTAGACTCTAAATTTTAGAGTTACTATGAAGAAAACAACATGAAACATCAGGTGATCACCTGGATTAAAAACTCAAGTCAAAATACTACAAATTATAATCCAACAGTTCTATTAATTGAACCAATGATGTAAAAGCACAGTAAAAATGGGTTTTGACTACAATTGACACCAACTTCCTCTCCTGTACAACAATGTATCCCAAGGCTGGAACAGCAGCTCTCAACTGGACACCAGAGAACAGACTGCTGGGCCCCATGCCCAGAAATTCTAAGTAAGCAAGTATGGGATGGGGCCTGAGAACGTGCATTTCTAACAACTTCCCAGATGCTGCTGCTGGTCCGGGGACCATGCTTTTGAGAACCGCTGGTCCAAGGGGATCAACCTATACCAGATGCCCTCCCAAGTTCCCTGACAGATCTTACCAAAAGTTAATGATTACACCAAGTCTTGACTATTTTGAAATTTATTTGAGATTAATGTGCACCAACTTGTAAAAATCAGGAACTTTTCAACATTTTTTTACATTGCCCAATGTACCTTCTCCCTCGTTTTGGCCATTTCTCTTACATCAACCCACATCCCAGCAAAGTGGAATGAAGGAGAAAATGAAAGCAATCAATTTTGCTATGGAAAGCAGCTCTGGCAAGTTCACAGCGAGGAAAAGATAAAAAAATCTAAACTTTAGTGGCTAGCGCTGGTTTGGGGATTATCTGAGAGTTTTGTTTACCCATTGCTCTCACAGTCTCAGACAAAGACACTGCTGATAAGAACAGCAACCTCACCCAAGTCCACTCACACACTAAGGCAAGGGGAATGATCAGGAAAGCCCAGTTGCTGGCCTCACTGCAATCTGACACACCCTTGGGTGGCCAGGTACTCGTCTAACACAGGTAGCATCGTTTTGGTGATGACAAAATGGACTATAGTATTCTCACTTCCAGGGGCCTCTTCACTGAAAGCCCAAAAGTGAAACTTACATTTTCTAATGTTCCCAAGTCTGGTTTGTGCCATGTTTCAATTTTAATGAAGAAATCATCTTTCATATATTCATTCTGCAGAAAACACAACAGTAAAATGACAGTGATCTTGCAGCACTTCTTTGGGGCTCATGTCTGCGGGAGCCTTCCCCAGCATGAGCAACCATGCCTCTGACTCTACAAGCCTGATCCTCAAATGACAAAGAATCATTAGCCACCTATTTCTACAGATTTGTCAGGCAAACCAAATACTACATGCTTTTAAATAGTTCAAACAACTCTACTTGTTATGCAGCATACAGGGCTAATATTAAAGAAGCTGTGAGGTTTGGTAAGCAAATCTGGCATTCAAAGGAAGTAGCAGGAGCAAAATAAAGTCAAGAGGGAGATGCTGAGACAAGGCTGGAGCAAGCCCACTAACCCTGGGAATGCGTGGTGGAGTGCAGGCTGCTGGAAGCAGCAGAGAGAAGGAGCCATGCAGTGGTGAGCAGTTTTAATAAAAAAGCAAGGATTGGTTGAAAATAATTACTATATAAAGCGAAGTTTAAAGATGAAGAGCACGTGACACAAAAAGTTTTACTCACCGTTACAACTGAGACATAATGGGCAGGTAGGCAATAAAAGGGGGAAAATTTCAGAATATTAATTGGAGTCAATACAATCTGTCAAAGTATTTAATGTCACAAGATTAAACTACCAGAAAATAGTACATTTAATAGTTTACATCTGCAAAGCACAATTTCTACACAAGTCACATTGTAGGATACTTGAGATTATGCAGGCAGTAATCTGATTTTAAAACAATGCTAAAAGGAATAATGAATGACTCAAGAGCAAAAACATCATTTATAATAGCAATTTAACAAATAACAAAAACCTGTTTCAGAAGGCTGCCCTATCCCTCCTCTGTGACGTGGCAACGTAAGTAACTGCTGTTCAAACTACACCGGAAGACACTTCTGAGTGTGGATGGTCTCTGTCTAAGGTTTCTATGCAGGCACAGCTCAGAGACACTGTGGTTGGTTCCACACCACCCACCACAATAAAGCAAGTATCGCAACAAAGCGAGTCATAATCTTTTTGCTGGTGGAGGCTCTTGCCTTCACTTTGTAAAAAAGACAACATCTGTGAAGCGCAATATAGTGAAGCGCAGTAAACCCAGGTATGCTTCTTTCCATTCCTGGCACCTGCTTACGCCTGGAGCCTGTGCAGGGAGCAGTAACCTCAAGGTGCTGTCATCTGGGAATGAACCCATGCCCCTCACACAGGTCTGGGGAACCCAATGCAATCTCTCCTCTGCCACAGTCAGGGCAGTGTCTACCCGAGAACCCGCAAAAATGTGTGCTCGGTGTCCCCGTTCTCAAAGGGGGACTGCTGGGGAGCAGGCTTACTTGTTCTACAGTAGGGATATGCGTTCCAGGCTTTCTCGTGAAACACCAAGGAGCCCTCCGGAGCGATCATCCTCACAAACGCAGGAACTTTGCTGTGAGGAGAGAAATATTGTGTCAATATTTCTAATGATGACGATGCTCTCAACAGCACCATCACTTCTTGTTCGGCATCTCTCACACTGCCGCAAAGAGCACTGCAGTCAGAGGTGGTCGTGTTCAAAGCTTCATGTACGCATCAGACTGTTATTGACAGTTTTATCCTCATTCCCAGAGCAACCAAGTAGAAAATGGATGTAAAAACAACAAAATAATTATGGTATGTTGAACCATATATAGCATTTTTTTAAAAAGAGAAGCAATTCTTTCTTACGGGCTTCTGATCTACCTCCCCAATGTGAAACTTAAGCGTTAGCTGAAGCCACTCACCCTGCACATAACACAACACGGAAGTTCTCTCGTGCGGGGAAGACAACTCTACACTGTTTCTTAATGCAAAAAGGAAAGAAGCCTCAGAATAAGAGAGTATTCCTGAGTGACCGCCTTTTCACACATTTTACAGAGTAAATGTAAAGAAAAATGACCAGAAAGGAGATATTAAAACATAACCAAGTACAAGATTTTGTAGGTTTGGGAGATGAATGTGACTTGCTATCTCAAGAATCCTAATCTGAATCAGAAAAGATCCCAACAGATAAAACCGGCAAAGGATATCCAGACACAAGACAAATAAAAACACAACCGGTTAACGAACAAGTGGATACATCAATCTTAGCAATCTTCAAAAAAGGCAAATGAAATGACATGACCCCTGTAAACGATCATTCCATCATGTAAAAGTGGTTTTACATGTATAGGCTTTTCACACAGATTGGATTCACATCACAACGTGGAAGACGTGTGATCTTGGGCACATTACTTGGCTCTCTGAACCCCACGCGTTGAATGGAGTTTGTATTACCTTCTCTGCAGGGGACTGAGGGGACTCGATCAAATGGTACCTTGCTATGTGTTTAGTACACTGCGCAGTACAATGAGTGCTCAATAAATGGTAGGTACTGCTTTTTAATTATAGGCTGACATGGAGCTGGATACTTTCACATGCCTTTCTTCACTTAAATCCTCTACTAACACTGTGAGGTGAGCATTCATACAAACAGCATTTAAGAAGCTATATAACTGTATGTCAAAACTACACTCTCCAACTGCAAGTGCTATGACATATTCTCCATATCAGAGCTGCTTCTCTGAGAACTTTCAAGCACAACTTAATTTCCTAAACTAAGAGAACGAACAAACTAAGAAAATGTAGGACCCAGAATGGACTTCTGGCCCCATAAGAAGAACAGCTGACCAGAGAGATGTAAGGAAGCCCACACCAGCCAGAGAGCTGTGGGGTTACCGAAGAGGTAATGTGAACGTCTCTGCAGAACACGGAAGCGGGTCCGTGCCTGGAGCCTCCACTCCTGCGGTAAATTAAACCAGCAGAGGAGCTGAGGTACTGCTATTACACACCGCAGTACAAGCGTGATTCCAAAGGCATAAAGAGATTTCCCCACGCCTTTACATTCTTAAAAGATAATAACGAAGGAGGGCTAATTCTCTGAGCACTTACTCTTTTCAAATCTTGGGAAGATTCATGCAAAGGGGTTATAACTTCAGAAAAATGAAGCCAGGAAAATAATATCACATTGAAAGTCAGACGATATCTAGCAGTTCAAATTATTTTTTCCATTATCTAAAATCCCTTTAAATGTGGGAGAGGTCTAATCAGAATATAATGTAATGCATATGGGTAATTATTTTTTAATACAAGCTACAAGATCACCAATCTCTCTTGAGAATATGACAAATTTCTATCAATGGTTCATTTGGTTAACTTAGAAAAAGGCAGGAAAAAAATTAGCTGTACTAGCTCAGAAACATATTTTAACACTATCCTATGTATTTCTAGGGTGCCCAATACTCTGAAAACTTTATTATTTATCAAAAGTTCTAAAATTTGCTGGTCCAAACAGAAGAAAATTGACAATCAGTCATTAAAGCCCCAATAGCCAAATCTACAAGGAAGCTTTCATATGTCTTCATTGGACTCCCAAACTGCCTATTGTCTTACTTTCAGGATGCGAGTCCCAGGATGCGAGTCCCACTACTTCCTTTTAAGTTTTGACTTCGCACAACAGAACCTTTGAGCCAATTTTGTTTCAAATTTACTGTTTTTTCTACATTTAACATGAGAACGTTAACAAACATACCTTTGTCTCAATGAATCTAAGTAACTGACTAAACTTGGGGAAAATGAAATGGAGAAAATAAAATTAAATTTCAATTCTATTTTACAGGAGAGAAATTTCATTAATGGTTAAGTTTAATACAATCCTAATAAGGCAATTCAAGCATGCCACTTACATACAGAACTCAGAGCACAGCACACACCGTATGTTGCCATGTATAATGCACTCCCATGCAGTGTGTACACATGTTTTTGTGTGTATTATACACAGGATTACTATGCCCATTATCATACCCATGGCACATAATCATTGTACACATGTATAATGTGCATCCTTATTTTCCCCTAAAAAATTTGGGCAAAAAAGTGCGCATTATACACAGCAAAATACGGTACATTGTTTTTTCATCTCAGTATCACTTAGGAAGTCACTTTAGTAAAATGAAGGAAATTCTGTTTTAGAAGCTTAGAGAGTCTCAGAAAAGAGATGTATGTTAAGTGAGTTAACAAAATGATGTTAGATTTTAAAAACAAATTAGGAGGGACATGCTTCCTCTTGTTCTCCAAACTGTTCATGAAATGTTCTTTCCTAGTAAACCAGCAGTGATAAAAGTACTCACCTCAATGTAAACTTAACCTAAGTTCCAGCTGTTGAAAGTCAGCCATAACATAACGCCCAAGAGTACAAAGGTTCTTTGCCCATACACAGCTCCCCCCGCCACCCGAAGGCTATTTAGTAATACTTAACTTCAGAGTGAAATTCAACCGAAGGGTTTTATCGATTGTCTTGGGAAGAGAGAACATTGAGATCTCAGCTCAGTAATACCAAACGGCCGTGACCCTGCATTGCAGTGAGACAACTGTCCCACTGGTACCAGAAAACAAAGGGCTGACAAGGCTTAGAAGACACACAATAATGACCATAATGGACACTAAACTTCTCCTGCTCTAGGAGCACTCTTAAAAAAAAAATCCCATCCCCGAGATAAAATAATGCCTTGGCAAATCATTTCAAACTATACTTTCCCCATAAACCTTTTATATCTACTTGTAAGCAAAAATGAATAAAACTGTTCAAAGATCCACTTTCCTATCCCCCCCCCCCCACTACTGTGGACAAACATCAAAATGTAGAAAAACATGGGGAAGAATCTGAAGACCAAATTAATTGGCCATAAATAAAGCAAATAACCTTTCATTTTATAGTCAACTGAAATACACCTTAAATCCATTGGACACTTCACTCATTTATTCCCTCCAGTATTTACGGAGTGTCCACTGTGCCAATAAATAATGGTGTGCAAACAGAGATAATCCCTACCCAGAGCTCATCTTCCAGGGAGGAAGGCAGAAAACATACTAGCAAACCAAAAAGGCAGAGAATTACCGCTTCTGAAATGCAGTGAAATTAAGGGACAGCACGCTGGGCAGTGAATACCTGAGGCCCGGGTGCTCACGAAGGCTTCCAGTACAAGTGTTGGTCCGACTGTGAGGAGGGCCAATGGCGTGAAGGCATGGGGCGAGAGTCCTAAAAAAGCAAAAGACTTGGCCTACTTGGGCCCCTTACAAGCCCTGAGCATGGCCAGGCTGTAGAAAACAAGGAAAGAGGGACACACGCTGAGGATGGTGAGGTGGGTTGGGGGCAGACAGATTACAGGGGCCCCTCTTATAGGCCCGAGTTTGCAATTTATTCATTGTATGATGAAGCTACTGAAGGGCTTTAAGAAGGGGAATGACATAACCTGATTTAAGTTTTAAAATCATTCTGGCTTTGTGTGGAAGATTAATGGGAGTGGGCACGAACAATAGCAGCAAAACTCAAAATGGACTAAAGATCTAAATATAAAAGCTAAAACTACCTAATTCTTAGAAGAAATATAGATTAAATCTTTGTGACTTTGGATTGGACAATGAAGATATGACACCAAAAGTATAAACAAGGAAAAACAGGTAAATTGGACTTCACCAAAATTACAAACTTTTTAAGCTTCAGATGATCCTATCAAGAAAGTGAAACAACTCACAGTGTGAGCAAATCATTTTGCAGATCACGTATCTGGTAGGGAACGAGTGTCCGGAGTAGAGAAAGAACTCTTACAACAACAAAAAGACAACCCAACTAAAAATGGGTAAAAGATCTGAACAGGTATTTCTCCAAAGATCTACAAACGACCAATACATACATAGAAAGATGCTCGGCATCAATCAACAGTGGAATGCAAATCAAAACCACAGTAAGATACCACTTCACACTCACTAGGATGGCTGCTATTAAAACAAAAACAGAAACAAAAACTGAAGACCTGAAAATAACAAGTACTGGCAAGGATGCGTACTCTGCTGGGGGGAATGTAAAGTGGTGCAGTCACTTTGGAAAACAACCTGGCAGTTCCTCAAAAAGTGAGGAGGCAGCATGTGCTCTAGTGATTCTGAATGTAGGTGTGCGTATGCACATCTGTACACGTGTATGTACACATGGAAAAAACCAAGAGACATGAAAACACACACATGGCAAGTTGTACAAAAACGTTCACAGGAGCACTGTTTATAATAGTTATAAGAGCGGATGGCAAGAGATTCGTCTGTGGGCAACTGGAGAAGTTCAAGAGAGAAGGGGAGCAAGTGGAGACATAAGGAGAAAAAACTATAAAATAACTAATTTCCTGATTTGCAGGAAAGAAAATAACCAGATACAAACTGGCTGACCTCCAGGAGATGTCAGTTTTGGAAAATTACCAAAAGTAAAAAGAAAAATGTATTTTTCACATGACAAAAAGGAGAGCAATGAGAAATGAAATTACAGTTGCCCCTTGAACAATGCAGGTGTTGGGACGCCAACTCCCTACCCTCCCTGCAATAAAAAAATCAGTGTATAAATTTTGCCCCCCCCCAAAAAACTTTTACTACAGTCATCCCTTGGTACCCGCAAGACACTAGTTTCAAAATCTCTGATGCTCAAGTCCCTCATGTAAAAGGCCATGGAACGATGCACACAGTTGGCCCTCAGCACTCTCAGTCTCCCAGCCTATGATCTGTCGAATCCACAGATGCAAAAACCCGAGGACAGAGGGCTGACTGTGTAGTGACTGAAAAACAAAACAAAACAAACCCGCATATGTATAGTGGACCATGCAGTACAAACCCGTGTTACCATCCTGTGCACCATAAAGAGGAAACTGTATTTCAGTAATATTTCTGATATTCTTCTACAATAGGATCACTCTTCATTCAGAAAACTTTTAACTGTGAAAATTAAGACTCAGAACTACACATATAGAAAGAAAAAATTATGTATTGATAGCCAATTCTTAACTCAAGAACAAATTACTACATCAGGCTATTTATTAATTTCTTACTTATCCTTATTCAGAGATGCTCTCTGAATATAAGTGATTTATAATTAATCTTTGCATGCTCAGGTGATTTAAACGTCTCATATTTAAATGTGAACATTACTTTCTGGCAGATGACTCTCTTTGCTTATAAAAATGAGCTCTTAACTTGAACCACATGAAATTTTAAAATGATTTTCAATATAACCTCTGCTGTTTTAACCTTTGGGGAACAAGGCTATTCCAGAGTGGGCAAAGCTTTATGAATTCTCCATCTTCCAGGGCTGACTGAAGGTGGCGAAGGCACTGGGCTTATGAGAAATATAAAAAGAGCAAACCTAATTTTCCCTAGGAAGGGAGAGAAAACAGATAACAAAAGGCCCAGCCAGAGTGTTCCTATGAGGTCTCAGGAGAACTTCAAGCTCTTCTCTGAAATGCCATTTCTGAGGTCACAACACACTTCCTTGCCTTGCTTCCCAATGTTCTGCCCAATACATTGTCCTTCCCCACCACCCACCACTAAGCACTTATTGAACTTAAGGAGACATACTCAACTTTATGGTAGGTGGGGTACAAGGCATGTGAAAACACAGGACTAGGAAGCAAAATGAGTAGTGACGAAGAGTGATGGAGTTTAGGGAAGAATAGAAGTGGTCAAGGAATGCCTCTGCCCAAGACAGGTCTAAGCTGGCTCGGGAGGCTGAGCAGGTTACGGGGGACCCAAAATCATTAGAAAGGGGCCTAAGGGGCTGAACAGGTCACTTCTGGAAGACAGGTGTTTATCCTAGACAGTTATTACATCTGAGGATATGTGGATCATCTTGGGTACCGTACTAAGTTTAACTTTATTTTAGAAGACTTGAGGTTTCAAAGACTTCAAAGACTATAGGATATGGTGGAATTGTGGCTTTAGAAGGATTTCTACGTAAATCCCTTTTCATTTCACTTCAGGAAATGGAAAATTTCTAACTCTCCCAAAGGACTCAGCAGTAAAGTGATGAAGAGGCCAAGTTCTGGAGTCACAATGCCTCCTTGACATGGCCAATCTCTACTACTACACAGCAGTGACACAGGGACCACTGAAACCTTGGTTCTCTCACTAGGAAAGGGTGCTGTGGGGAATAAATGAGCTTCCACCTGGAACACTACAGTGATCAGCGTACCGTAAGAACACAACAAGTACTGGATCCTATGCTTAGAATTACCACAGGCAACTCCTCACTAGTGAAAGCTGTCGAAAGATACGGAAAGAATCTCATTATCCCATAAGAATATTATTTGAGATCTAAGAAAACCAGACATTTGAGATGTCCTTTGAGATGGTCACAAAATTTTGGATTTTTTAGTATCTCGTCAAGATTGTTTCTCAATCTTCTGGTTGAGATTAAGTGTACATCTTACCTACACATGTTTTTTTGCTGAAATGAAGCAGCACACTGGCCAGGGCATCCGGAAACCTTGATTACGGTGGGTAAAGTGGACCTCAGAACTTCCAGCATCTCAAACGTAAAATTGGGTGTCGGTGGCCTTAGCCATCCAAGTCTGCTAAGTGTGCAATTCTACTGATGCTGTACAATGACAGTGCACAGAGTGCTACAGGTTACCCAAGGGAATAAACACTGGAAAAGGGAACACGCATTTCATTTCCTGGACACATATTTGATGTCTTCAGGGAGAGCACTCGGAAACTCTCTAGGAGCGTGGGTATGTCTTCAGCATGCGGAACCCTCCAGCTGCAGGATGTGGATGGACGTCTGACAGGGCGGCGCTGCCACCCCTGTGGCATGACTGCCGTCTTTTCTGTAGCACAGTGCAGGCCTCAGGGCTTACCACTGAACGATTCTTTGCCCTTCCAGGACAGAATTATCCTGTGGCCATCTGCCTTCAGCATGGCACTGATCACTTTGAGCGAGGACATCTGAATGCCCCTGCCCCACCCCCCAGGTTACAGCGACAGTTGGGCTCTGCTTTGTCTTTATTAATGGCCAAGTTTTGGTTGTTTTTTTAATTATTGTCAGAGTGGCTGTTATAAACCACACTGCCTGAGATCTGTTACTGTTGCCTTCTTTCCTTCCTTCCTCATGTCTCTCCATGCTTCCATCTACAGTTGCCATCACTGCGTGACAAGGTCAGTCTTCTAAGGGCAAGAAACAGCCCTCACTGTCCAATCAAACCCTCTCCCTCCCTTCTCCTGGGATGCTTGCGTTCTCTGGGTTGAGTGCTTGCTGTCAGGCACTAGGAACCACCGACTTGCAACTCTGAGCATGGGATCAGAAATCAGAGAATGCAGGTCTCCATCCCCATTCTACCCCTTATTAGCTGTATGACTCTGGGTAAATATGCACCTTAGCGTGTCTGTGTGCACAATGATTGTCCTGACTATTTCTCGGAACTGCAACCAGGTGCAGATGAGTGCACAGAAAGGTGACACCAAAGGGCACTATGGAGTCACTCCAGCCCTTCCAGGGATGAAGCGGCTGTCCCAGAAGACTGAGCGCACCGGCGGGACAGCCCAGAGAACCACGGCTTTCCTTTATTCAACCCACTAGAAGCCTGAGAGAAATTCTCCTCCTCTTCAAATGAGCTTTCCAGAACAATAATATCTCTTGCACTAACCATCTTTATAGAGCCCTCTTCAACTTAAGAGATCCATTATTTGTAGCTGGAGTGTCATTTAATTCAAATGTTTCAAAAATTTTTTCTCAAACAAAAATATAAGACTTAGGAAATTTGAAAATCACCCATAATCCCACCTTCAAGGGAAAAAATTTTAACATTTTAATGAATCTCTTTCCATGCTTTTACTTTAATCTTAAAAAAGTAAGTAACATATGCATATTTATATTTATGTACAATATTCAGCAACTAGTCTTTTCCATTAGTAATAATAATAGTACTATAGTAAACATTTCCCCAATATGCCAACTCTTAGTTTTCAAATGAAGGATGTTTTGAGTCTATTTCAAGTTTATTCACATAGGGACATCACGGACCAAAAAATTTTATATATCAAACTTTTTGGTTTATTTTAGAACACCCAGAATTAAATCTTTACAATCAAGAAAGTTTTATGTATTGG
>VMDR010007357.1:0-40993 GCA_007922815.1 Macrotus californicus | reverse complement strand
AATTTACAGAAAAATTGCAGCGATAGATCAGGCTGTTTCTATTATATATCATCTTCACCTAGTTTATCTTTGTGTTAATTATATATACAGCCAATTGTCAAAACTAAGAAATTAGCATTGATATAATACTGTTAACTACACACTACAGACCAAATAAGGATTTCACCAGTTTTTCCACTGATTTCTTTTCTCTGTTCCAGAATCTAATGACTACAGAATCCAAATACTACATTGCATTTAGTCCATTTTTTTGGTTTATCTAATCACTCATAGATCTGGCTAGAAGGTTATTACACTAATTTGAAGTGTGGCTGATGGAGACTTATCCTGAGAATATCAGTTTGTTCTCTTGGCCTGGGGTCCACTGCTGCTTGCCTTATTAGTATTATCTTCCATCAGTATTCTTTTTAGAAATGTGAAAATCCCACTTTTTTCAAATGAATTAATTTGGTCCACCCCTCATTAAATAATTCATAAACCTGCCCTGGCTGGTGTGGCTCAGTGGATTGAGTGCCAGCCTGCAAACCAAAGGGTCGCCGGTTCAATTCCCAGTCAGGACACATGCCTGGGTTGTAGGCCAGGTCCCCAGTAGGGGGTGCATGAGAGGCAACCACACATGGATGTTTCTCTCCCCCTCTCTCCCTCCCGTCCCTTCTCCCTCAAAATAAATAAGTAAAATCTTTAAAAAAGCAATTCATAACCCCACTTAACCGAGCCACCCTGAACTCCAGGGCTTCACAACACAATGGCAGTGGAGTAATTGTCAGCCTTCTCAGGTTTTGGAACTTTCTCCCCTTCACAGGATACGCCAATCATCGTTCAGGATCTGGACCCGCTGAAAGATGGAGAGACCAGCGGCATCGACTTCAATGCGTAAGTATCATAAAAAATGTCTTCTTATATTTTAGATAAATGGACATAAGTTCAACTTAGATACATGAATCCAGAAGTAGATGCCAGTGTTTTCTTCCCATACCTCTGTAGATTTACTTGGCCCACAGGAGGGCTTCTGCCCCCATAGGAGACTCCCTGGCTTCTGCAGGCTTCCATGATGCTGGGAGGAAGCAGCAGTGCGTTGGGGCTGGCCTGCTGGAGGCCCGCCTCCTAGTCCCCCCTTCTGGTCCTCTCCTCTCAGGAACGCACCCTTACTCAACCAGGCTTAGAAACTCGATGCATCTGCTCCGAGTCCCTGAAAATGCTCCCAAAACACGGCATCTGCAGTGCCAGGGAGAGCAGGACTTGGTTGCGTGGTATTTAAACTCTCAGCAGGATCACAGAACATCTGTTATTTCAAGTTGGACTTGATATTTTTTTTTTTGAAACCGCCAGACTTTCAGACCATACAATACCAGCTCTCTTCCAATGTAACTCTTTAGTTCCTTTTATGGTAAAGTTTAATACTGTGAACATATGGAGGGTCTGAACGTCTGCCAAGTGTTTTAAAAGACAAGGTTATAAATACCCCGGCAGCGAGCTTTGTTCCTTAATGTATGGCTCTGTTACTCGGAGTCAACGTAAAAGAGAAATCAGAACACAGAGCTGGCTGGGGCATTAACTTGATGTTTCTGGCAAGTATTCCTAGCATCTCATTTGACAGAGAGAAAGAGAAGTGGTTGCTCTTGAGGTAACACTAACAGAATGCAAAAAGAAAAAAAAATTATAAAAAGCCAAGAGCAGAATGATAACTGAAACATCTGAAATGTAAATACGTAGTCCAATTTTCTTACCAGATAATTGAAGCTTAAAGAGTCGTCATATGGCCCCTGGGATTGGAGATTACACTCCCTGGCCACTTTCCTCTAGATTTGGAATGGATGCCTGTCCATTTCCCACCCCAAACTCAGTTCTTCAAATTCCCAGCACCCTGGTTCTCAAGTGTCCCTCTGCCCAGTTGTGGGCATGCCCCGTCTGACCAGTTCAGGGCTCACGACTATCACTTCTCTGACCTGCTGCTTCTCCAGCAACAGAGATTTGCTCACCTCCCCTCACTGTCCCCAGCGTCTGATGCAGCTGGTCCCCTTTGTGGCTGGGCTGACACCCGAAAGGGACCATGCCCATTTCCGCAACATACGTAAGATGCACTGTGTCAAGACTGGTCCTAACTTGTCCCTGAGACAACTCTCCTGGGTGCAGAGACCTCAGCGTGGCATAAGGAAAGCCCTCTGTGTGAACTTTCCAGGTCGTAGGATAAAGCTTAATAATTCACATCCTTCTCACAGTAAGTGCACTTAGTATCCTGAATGGCTTAATGCAGCTTCCAGAGAGTCCAGGAGCTGAGCTCACTTGTGAGGAAGATGTGATTAAGGGCAGAGAGAGAAAAAAGGAATCGGGAGAACCTCACTAAGACAAATGTTTCACTTCCTGGGCGAAGATCAGTATCTTTCTTTTTGGCATGCCATTGAAGTCTGAACACCTCCATCTCTAAAATGGGGATAATAGCAGATCTGACTTGCTTAGCATATTGATATAGGATTCACGTGACATAAGGGATGAGAAAGCTCATAGGAACCCGAAAATTGCTCTTGCTATTTGTATGAATGAGCTGGGTTTTGCTGGAGTAACAAAGAACTTTGACATCTCAATGGGTTTCAAACACAGTCTAACCCCTCACACATGATACCTGTTACCTGTGGATTTCTTGCCACCCTGTTCCAAGTGTCTGCTTCGTTCCAGGGTCCAGGGTGCTCCTCTGTCTGGAATATTGTTTTCTGGTAGTGGAGGGGAAAGCGAACCCCGTGATGGTTCTTGGCCCATCTGCTCAAATGTGCCCGGTGTCGCATCTGCCTTCAGTTTGTTGGCCAAAGCAAGCATGTTAGCAAACCTGACCTCAGTTTCCTGGGAAAGTAAACTTACCTCCCAGGAAAGGGGCTGGGAAAAGTATCTTACAGGGCTGGGCCTTGCAGAGAGGACCAGCGCCTCTGAACAAATAGTACCAGTATGAAATGGGGTGGAATTAAGATCCAGTCAAATCCCTGGGAGACATTCCTTAGTTTCTACATAGTTTATTTTAAACATTAAAAAAAGAAAACAAACAAAATAAAACCCCAGAGTTCTCTCTTCTCTGCCATACCTGTAGCCCTTGAACTATGGCCATGAAGCCCAGGAAGAAGTGACTCATCTAAAGTTAAACAGACAGGGAGGAAATAAAAGATGAGGGATTTTTTTTATGGCGAAAATTGGAAGAAAAATAAGGGATGAAAAGGAGAAAAATGAAAGAGAATAAAACATTGAACATGACACTTCTGTTACGAGAATTTGTGATGGAGACGTGTTTTGTAGCGCAGGACTGGAGGCGCGTTCTCTGTGGAAGCAGGACTCACCCGCCCGCTCCATCCGTGACTGTCGCGCTCTGTGTCAGACTCGGGGTTTCTCTGAGCCTCGGTTGCTTGGTTATAAAATGAAAAGAATGCAGGCAAATGAATCCCCCAGGTTTCCATGAGACAATAGATGTGAAAGTATAAATCACAGAATGACCCGGCAGAAATATGAAAGCAAAGTATGTGGGGGGGGTTGTGTATTTGTTTTTTCTCTAACAATAATTACGGTAGACTGACCAGTCACAACCATCTATCTTTCCACCTCCCCAGACACAGCCGTGAGGTCATCCGTCCACTTACACACCCTACATCCCCTAAATCAAAAATTTAAAAGGGGTGTGTGTTTGTGTGTGTGTGTGTGTTACATGCCACTGAGTTGATGGCTGGACTACAGAGGGGCTGACTCCTGGTGACCTTCTGGTGAGTGACACTCACAATATCCTGTCCTCAGCAGCGCCGCTCAGCTCCTGTAGACTCATGCCTGTGGCTTCTTTCATGGAAGGAGTCTGTCTCCTTCTGGGTCTTCCTCTTTCCCTGCTGCCTTCTGCTTTTCCTAGCATTATTGTCTCTTCCAGAGAATCCTGCCTTCTTGTGACGTGCCCAGAGAAAGGCAGCTTCGGTTTTGTCTGTTTTGCCTCCAGCGATGTTTCAGGCTGAATTTGCTCTAGGACCCACCCGTTGTCTTGCTGGCGGTGTCCCAGATATCTGTGGAGCTCTCTTCCTGTACCATATTTCAAATGAAGCGCTGTGTTCCCTATCAGCCTTCTTCACTGTCCAACATTCACATCTGTTCATAGCAACTGGGAATGTGAGGATCTGGATGATCTTAGCCTGGGTCTCTCATGACACATCTTTGCTCTTGGTGATCTTTCCCAATTCTTCTGTTGCTGGGTCTAAGAACTGGTATTTTTTAAAAGCTTTCAAGGTGATGCTGAGGTCAGCACAGACGATGTAATGTGGACCAGGCGACATGGACACTGTGCCAAGTTGAGTATGAGCCGGGTAAGAGTCTGGCAACAGGCCAGTCTCTGCCAATCCCATACCCTAGTCTTTAGATGCAGGGGCAGATCTGCCTGCCAATCAAGTCAAGCTCCTCGTTATCCTGCCATGTTTTCCCTCTCTCTCCCTTTCTCTCTCTCCTCCCAATGCCCTTCCTTGATTGCTTTTTTTCCTCTGTATCTCTCCTTCTGTTTACCTGCCAGCCGGACTCTCTCCTGCTTCAGATATGAGCTTGGAAGAGCTCCTAGATTTCTTCCAAGAGCTGGAAAAATGGTTGCTGCCAGCAGTAAGTCCCCATCCTCAAATTTATGAGGCAGAAGGGAAAGAAAACCTGGTAACCCCATGTAGGCGCCTTGTTTTATGGAAGAGCCTGCTTGAGCCAGATACTCGTCATTGTGTGCATCTCTGTGGACAGGCAAATGATGCAAGAAAATGTGTACTCCAGAAGGTTCATGTAAGTAGTGCCTCGAGAACCAGATGGCATGGTCAGATGCAGGCCTTCCTGAAGCAGGACAGGCATAACACCTGTCCCCTGAAGGTACCTACTGTATGTAGTGGCCATCACCACAGTGTGCCCCCTATGATCCTCAGTGACTTTGGATCAGCAATCGCCCACCTCTCCTACACTAGTTCATGGGCTTCCAGCTCTGACTCCTTGGATATCTCAGGATTTGATGAACCCCAGGTTAACCCTGTCACCACAACGTTACGATGGGCATGGGGTACACTTTCTACTGCCATTTGATCATCAGCCTGACCCCTCACTTTTTTTTCATTTCCCTCTGCCGTGGCCACCATGGGAATTATAGAAACTCAACTATTATAATTTCCTGTGTACATTAAAAAATTAAATGCAAAGTAAGTTAGATTACAGGGTAAGTGTTACGGTGAGGATGTTATTTTTAAAATGCATCCCTGGCTCCCACACAGTGGGACCTTAATAAATGTTTAATAATGGTTGTACTCATTTACTTTCTATGATTGTTTCTGTCATTAAAATGCACTTCTACCTTGGAGAGAAAAATGGGAAGTGATGCCTCGTCGTGAGCACGTGAGGAGGGTTGAGATAGTGGAATGGTTTGCCACCAGGATGATGCAAAGGACATCTTTTCCGAGCCAGGGCACAATAGCTCAGGAATTCGTACTTTGGAATTCCTGGCTCAATCACATGTCCTTTGTACAGGCCGCGACTGCAGGATTCAGCCAGTGGAGTCCTCCACCACTGTTCCGAGTGCTGTGGTCGGTAGTGATCAGCGGGTGAATCAATTCACCCAGCATTTTCAGGGTGAACTTTTCATGCAGTGAACAAGTGAAGGTGCCAGGGTAGGCAATGCAGAGATGGAATGGGGAGACTTCTTGTTTTGTTGGGAAGGCCTGATTTTTGTGAAGTTGACTGTAAAGCAGATTATGACATTTTCTGAAGTGATCGTGGTATGTGTGTGTGTGTGTGTGTGTGTGTGTGTGTGTGTGTGTTGGTTGTATAAAGGCTCGCATTTATACAGCACACAGGAACTGTTTGGGGAGGTGCACTAACAAACATCCATTCAAATGGATACTCCATGCTAAACGTAATTACTCGGTGAAGACAACCAATTCTGGAGCAGTGCTTAATTAAGATAATCCATTCAATCCCTCCTCTAAAACTGTCAAACACATCACTACCTTCGTGCTGACCTGCTTGGACAAGTAGTCAGCTCCTTTCTTGCTTCTTCCAATTTTTTTAAACAACAATGTAACTGAAATTCTGAAAAATAACAAGTTCTACGGATTGCAAATAGTCAAAGAAACAAGGAAAGCTGGAGAGAACTTTCACACCTAATCAAATATTATTTACTGCAACCAATTAAAAAAAATTTTTTCCAGCCAACATGGCTGTGTGGTTTAATGTCTATCATTGCAATCCCCAGGATCACGTACTCGCGATATATCTTATTCATGCCAATTTTCCTGGTAGTTAAGCTTTCTGAGCCATGAATACGTAGAAGATCTGAAAGCAAACCCGCGTCTTGTTTGAAGTGTTTGAAGAATCGTAAGTAGTTTCTATATCTATCGTGGAGATGGATACGGAGACTTCTGAGGCATGAATGATGGGCAGCAGCTGGTGTTAGGGGCTGTTCACATCATTTCATAATGTCAGCAGTGGGCACACACTAGAGGATGCTAAGCACTGATGTGATCAATGTGTGTTTTAGAAATTTCACTCATGTGATTAGCCAGTGGACAAGGATGACTTAGAGGGCAGGAAGAATGAACGTAGGAAGATCAGGGGGGAGATACTTTGTGAAAGCCCACACTCGAGTGTAGATGAAGAACACAGAGGATTTGAAATTTATCACAGAGGCAAGTGCTCTTGGACTTGGGAGACAGCTGACTTTGGGGCGGGGGGATGCAAGGGCGCCCGCATAGCAGTCGGAGAGGCAGAGCCCGGAGTGCTTCCTGCAGTGCCTCATTTCCCTACTTCCTGTCAGGGATTCCTGAAGGTTGTGTGACCCCTGAGAAATCCGGACATGTGGAAGTGAAGAGAAGCCCACCGAAAGCACCGTGTGCCTGGGAAGCCAGGCCGCCCCATTCTTGTTCATGGCAAGAGATGGGACCTGACTACAGGCTAAATAAATGGAAAAAGAAAAGGTGGGGGAAGCTTTTGCCTTATTGAGCCAAAGAGAACTACCAAATCAGATTTGGAGGGGGGTTGGGGGGGGTGGAAGTTATCTCTTTATTACACTCGTAGTCAAAGCACCAGAACTTAATTTTGAGCAGCAGTAATAATAGAGCCAAAATTCTATGTGGCAGAATTGTTACAGCGCTTTACATGGGTTTGCATATTCAATTCTTGAAACAATTCTATGAGGTAGATTCTATTATTAGCATTATTATTATGTATGAAACCAGCTAATTTCACATCTTGCATTGAAAACACCGCTTGTCGAGGAATAGTTCCCCGTGGTGAACTCAGATCTCGGGGACGGCTAGAAGTGAGTTTGCTGACCTTAGGGGACGTGAGAGTAGAGAAGAATAGAAAGGGAGAAAAAGTGAGTGTCAGTTTTATTTCTCCTCCAAACTGCCAGTGTGGAAATTCTTGCAGACCCAAAAATGTGGGACCGTGGGTTTCTGCGAAGAGAAATTGAGAACGTACACAAAATATTCTTTAAAACGTTTCAAGGACTCTATGATGTAATGAAACTCTGTTTGCGTGCACTGACCAGTGCTTTTGTGAACCAGCCCCTCCCTGCCCCCGCCCCCCACCCCCAGCACGTGTCAACATTCATTTCACACCGCCTTGCTTGTGTAGGGCACTGTGTCTGGCTGAGCCAAAACTGAGCCTTGGGATCCTTCTTAACACAGGGCTTTAGCAGCCACTGCTGACAAAGTCGAGTTGCCCATGTAAGATGAAACTTACTTGCCATCCACAGGGTACAATATGTATCTGGTTGAATGTGAAATAACCACCTTTCCATTAAGGTATCTCCCCTTAGGTAGATCTGAGACTGCAAATGTTTCTGCAGATTTTAAGGAGAGCACTGACGCCACACGATGAGGAAGTGCTCAGGAAAACTGAGTATTTTCGGCAGTTCTCTGTTTAGATATAAATACCTCAACACCCTGTGTCCTGACACTGTTAGAAGGTAAAGACCTGAGAAGATTCTCTGCTGCGAAAATCTCATTCACAGGCTGAAGATCTGTTTATAGAATGGGGAATTAATAATAATGTTACCTAGACAGTGGGTGTTACATTAGAAAAGGAAGCTGGTATTCAAGCGTGTTAATGGGCCAGCAGGTGGACGTCAAGAGCCGCCTCTGATCCTGCTGCTTATCACATAGTCCCCACCACCCTCTGGAAGACCAGGAGAAGCAGCATCACGCCCTCAACTGGTCTCTGCGTGCAGCAGAGATGGTGGGGGGCAGAGGTGCTCCCCAAACCACAGGGGTATTCAGAGAGCTGGCATTCTGAGGGGGGGAGTGGAGCAGGTGCCCCACAGAGACCTCACAGTGACTCAGACCTCTGTCTGGACACCACAACTTGACCGTAACCTGGCTGACAGAAGTAACCTGTCCAAAGGCAAAACGTGCCCACCCAAAGAGGTGGGAGAGAATGGCCTGTCATGGAGACCTAGAAAATGACCGTCCCAGAGCCCCGTGTTGACAGCGACTGTAGAAATGTCTAAAAGAGAAGTCTTATTGAACCACAGCTCTTCTAAGATTTTCAGGGTCAGGACAGTAATTCTAGAACTCAGTGACCTTCTTAAAATACATTGAGATAACATCTTACAAGGAAATGGACATGTTCCTAAATCCCTAAATGATTTTCTTTCTTTCTTTCTTTCTTTTTTATCTCTCAACTCTGCACTGTACATTTCAAAGTGGAAACTTTGAAACCAAAATATCTAATTGTGGATAAAAGGCCACGGCTCACCCCTTGAAGAGTCGCCCCGACTGGGCTGTCCTCGCAGTGAGAGCAGACTTTTCATCAATTCTCTTGTTGCAAAGCCAGGATTTTGTGCTGAGGAGGGCAGAGCACTGTGAATCCCAGGGGAAACTTCTCTGACTTTAATTTTTAATTAAATTGTTTCTTACCAATGATAAAGTACTTTAGGGAAAGGTCAGCCACACACACACACACACACACACACACACACACATCATGATTTTTAAGTGGACCCAAGAGAATGAGGGCAGAAAATGTTTCCATTCTCCTGTAATTTCCTACAATACTTTGAGAGAAGGATGCCGTGTTCGGCTGAAAGAATCAATGTTTGGCAAGCGGCCTCTGTGTGTCCCAAATACTGAGCCATGCCCCGAGTGCATTTAGTCATTTGTTAGTATCTCAAGACCCCCAGGAGGTTTGATTCTAATTCTATCCTGATTTTTCAGGTGAGGGAACTGAATCCCAGTTGTGGTAAGTGATGCACCCCCTGGTTGTAAACCTAGGAAGGGGAAGACCCAGGTGAAGCCTCAAGTTTAGGAATCGAATGCTCACTTTCTCAGACATAATCCTTATCAATGAAGGAACAAACAAAAGTACTTGGAAAAAAAAAAAAAAAAACCGCAGCGTAGACACTTTGTAATAGGTACGCCCAGAGTCTGCTAGAAATTCAGTTCCCTGAACAATTGCCTATGAAATGTGACCAGCTGCACCCCCTCTCTTCTTAAATAGAACCCTATGACCCACTGGATTAATATAGTTCTTATCTTACTCATAGTTGATACATGCCTTTTGACAGTGCATTTATGGTTTTCGAGCATGCATGCCGAAGTGAGTGTATCATGTTTGCTTGTAAAGCGAGAGGGCTTGATAGTCTTCCTCTTAAATGCTCATTCAAATCAGCCATGGCGGGGGGTTGGGGGGCGGATTATAAAGTAACGAATTCATGCCTTCATGTAAACATTCTTTTAATTTAATAGTGGTGCTATCAATTAGGAAGGTGACTTTGGTAAATTCCTTGGATTGGACATAGAATGAAATCTGACTCACTTTCACAATGCAAAGACACTTCACATTACTATGGGTGCCATTTTCAGTGTCTCATATGTGGCAACCAGTCATCATTCATGAGGGAAATTATTTTTCTCTGGAGCTGAACCACATAGCATTCTAGAAAAATATACATGGAATTCCCAAAGAAACCAGAATCCTTCTGGGACTTAAGAGGAAGGACTGCATACTTCTGTGCGTGTAGTGGCTTTAGAGCATTCTGTAACCTGGCACACAATTAACATTTTAATAAGATCCTCATTGTCTCTGCTCCAAAAGGGTGCTCTGTGTGAACTGCTCTTATAAGCCAATCAGGATCACAATCATCCTTAGGAAAAATTTTTTAAAAGGTAGCAGTGGCTGCGATTACAATACGGCTTCAAATTTTTAAGAGTCCGCTTTTTCATTAGTCCCCAGAAAAACCCTAGGCGGGGTGATGATGGCCCCTCTCCGGAGAGCAAAACAGAGGGACAGAGACTTGCACTGACTGGCCAGCTGGACTCGGTCATCAGGAGCAGCGCTTCACAGACCACACGCTCTTCTTCTGACACCAAAGGCAGGGCCACACCATGGCTGCCCAGGCAAACACGTCACCTGATGCTGGGCCGTTGCTCTGTGTTTCGCGTATTCATTTTCTAAGCAAAGGTAGAAGTGTCCACTCTGTGCCCAGGACAGTGCTGGGCACTGGGAACGGTATATTGAGCGAACACTGCCACAGTCTAAAGGGGCAGATGAGTATTAGGTAACACAATCCCCCAAATATAAGTTAAAGGAAAAGAAAAAAGCCTGCTTATAGTAAGATGGTCAGGTGAGAAGCTGACCAAAGGTTCAGAAAAGACACATCTAAGAAACAAGAACAATTAAGGATAAGTAAGAACGATTTCACGGAGATCTGAAGAACAGACAGGCATTAAGCAGGCAATGCATATATAGTGCGTCTGGACAAAGATGTTCTGGCCAAAGAAGCAGAAAATGCAAAGGCTCTGTGATATGAGGAATGTGAGCTGAGGACAAAGAAGTCGGTGGGGTTGGATCGTGAGAGGTCCCTTGGACCACTAAGATGTGCCATGTCTCTGTAATCAGTGGGAGGCACCTGAAGGGCAACAGCAGCGTGAGCAGCAAAAGGGTAACCTGACCACATGGGAGATGCACAATCTTGAGGAGACTCTACCAAGCGAGGATCCTCTCAGAGGATCTGCTGTTATCTCTACCACATTCTCAAATAAAATTTGCACCATAGAATTAAGCAACGCCAGATGAAAAAGCAAGGTCATTTTTTTTTTTCCCCAAGGGCCTGGTCTCACGGTAAAAAAAAAAGTCAGGGCATGGCCACAGTACTCACTATCAGCCCTTAAATATGAAGGATGTAAGAGATGGCATGTGACTTCAGGAGTGGAGATCATCGGAGAAAAGCTTCAATCCTGGCCCTGCACCTCACAGGCAAGGAAACCAAGGGTCAGGAATGAGTTATCAGAATTCATAGAGCAGGGGAGAGTCGGGGGTGGGGGTGGAGTTGGGGGCGGTTTCGCTGGTTGCCTTGGCCTTTTCCGTTTCTCAGGAGGTGTGAGCAGATTTCCGGGGGGATTAATCTCGCCTCTTCATTCCGCACTGCATGCAACCCAGATGATATGGTCCCTTCTGATAACAAAGAGCGGCGGCTCTCAGTCGGCCGGCAGCTCTCCGTTTCCAGAAGCAGCGGGGAAATTAAATGCAGGAGGCACACACACATTTATGTACTTTCCATATCAGAAAATGACCTTGTTAACTGTCATCTTCCCATTGCGGCATCTCCCTCAGCATAAACTATATGAAATTTATGGGTCCCGTGTATAAATATAGTCACTAACCATCCATTCAGCCAGCATGTATTAATCACTTGCGTGCACAGCACCATAATTCAATTAAATCCCACTCACTCGTACTAGTGTTTGGAAGGCAGCAAGAGAACAGAACACCAGGGGTGGTTTTGAATCACGGTTCTAATGCTTTCTGACGGTAATGGTGGGTAAAACATATAACCTCCATAAGTCTCAGTTTCCTCGTCTGCACAAGGAGAGAGATAAATAACAACCTCACTGTGTGTGGGAAGGAGCAAATGGAGTCACACTGCCCACACCTCGCACCTGGCTCCTAAGTGCTTAATAAACGGCCCCTAAAAGCATGAATGACTTTTTTTTTAAAGCACTCTTGAAGGTGGTTTTTTTTTCCCCCCTCTCTGTTTCTGCACAGATGCTCTGGATACTTCTATATTTGGAGACCCTTGTAAAATAGAATCCCTCTATTCCTTGGGTACAAGAAAATGAAACTATTAGTGTAAAATTGCCTCGGAGAATATAAAGTAGCATCGAAAGGGTGGGTTCTCTTTGCCAGGTTTGGAACAACACCCTGAATAGGGAAGAGAAAACACTCCTCTTTTAAGCTCATAGAGATTCTGGAGACTGATTCTATTTCCATCATCAAATGAATTTGACGAGAAGCCTTTCTTGAATTCATCCCTGCCACACTGTGGTTTGGCCCACGGGGCAACGGCAAACTGGCTGCCCAGTGGTCTGGACAGTTCTGTGAGCCCAGAACTCAGCTCAGCTGGGGACGACGCATGTCTAATCACATCACCCTTGAGTGCCGAGGACAGAAGGACAGAATCCGTGAGCTGCTGGGACAACCATTTGTGTCTCCTATTTCCCTGATCATGTGGCTGTTTTCCATGTGTCCATTTCTGGTTGGAGCCTGGCATGTGCCTGACCATGCCCACCTTTGAAATGGGGAAGATGGCTCATATTTAATTGTGGTGCTTACCGTTTTATCAAAAATATGATCTCTTTATGCTTTTAAATATGAAGAATTCTACATCATGGTATGCACCCACAAATACAAGCGCCCTTTGTTCTTATAATACCCTAGGTTGTTAAAAGTCTACAGACTAATATAATGGAAAAGATATGAGGTTCAGAATCAGTTGGATTTGCAATTAATCCTAAACTTGACCTCTTGCCAAGGCCATGATTTTGAGTAAGTCCTTTCTCTTCTCTGAGCAGGACCAGGACTAGGTGGTGCAAGGGGAGGGAGCTCCGGTGTAATGTCTAAGGAAACAAGCATGACCTTGAGGTTTCCCTTAAGGTTTTCACTCAGACATCTGGCTTGCCTCACCTTCCTGTGGACCCCACCTCTGAACCTTGGAAGCTTGTGAATCGAGACACTTAAAGCACCTACCACACTACACAGCACAGACACCTGGTAAAGGATGGCCTCTATTAGACAGAGGTTTTCACAAACACCGACACTGGTTTGCCCGGAGCAGCCGGGTCCACACCCAGATGTCACTCTGGCTCCCTTCCATGGAGGGATGGTGTCCATGATCTCCCAGGGCTCCATCAGGCAGCAGCCCCTGAAGACAGAGCAGGGGTGCTAAGGCCCAGATAAAACAGCAGCACGTGGGGCTTCTGGGGAAACCCCAGGAGCCCAGTCCATCCGCACCCTTTTCTCTGAGAGCCTCCAAATCAAAGCAAAGGCATTCCCACAGGACGTTTGCAGTGCTTTTCCTCCTCATCGGAGTTAACTTTAGGAAACAAATTTAACAAAACCAAAACCAACATTCCACCACAGAGTCACTGTTAATGCCTGAGGTCGTTGTTCTTCCATCAGGCACACTCTCTCACGATTCGGGTCGCACCGTGGCTATGCCCCCATGTCACTAACTGCTCTTACAAGATAACCTTTCCTGGCAGAAAAGTAGGCCATTTCACAGATGTCACATCACCAATTTCACACTTGGGTCGGTAGCGCACACTGTTTGGATGATTATCTGGTCCTCGTGGGTCAGCCCACATTTGTTTATGTGCTAATATTTATCAGTGGAATTATGCATCCAGGGTCGTGAACTCATATTATGAAGGCTGCCCGTGCATGTTGCCAGAAGTCCCTCCAGGAAAGCTGTACCAATTGGTGTGACCCGCAGGTGGTGAGGCAGTGTGTGTGTGTGTGTGTGTGTGTGTGTGTGTGTGTGTGTGTGACAAGAGGGCATCTGCACTGTGCAGTAGTCAGTGATTGAGGGCACTCATTGGACATGAAGCAGTTTAGCTGCAGACAAATCTTCTTGGGCCTAGGATGGCTTTTTTTCCCATCTGTCACTCTGTGTTCCTGGTCACTCTACCTGTTCTGTTCTCAAGGCTGTAACCCTCTGCGTCTGACTGAAAAGTAGGTGTTCTTCATAGCTTTGCTTCTCCATTCTTCTCTCAAAAGCAAACTACAGTACGAAACAGTTTAAAGGTGACCTTACGTGTGAAGCCACAGCTGGGAAGAAGGACAACTTTCTTGGAATAAGTGATATACGGGAAAACATGCACTCTGCATCTCAAGGAGTGATGAGAAAAGCGGCTGAAAAGTTTGATCCAAGTTCTTTCATTACTGTTTATTAAACATGTGCATTTTACTTCATTAATTCCTATGGAAGTATCATACTGTGAGCAAGGTTGTTATTCTCATGTCAGATGAGAAAACAGGTTCAGAGAAGTTGAGCAACTTTCTCCAAAAATAACCAGCTAGCGAATGGCCAAGCTTGGATTCCAAACCAGCCTGACCCTCCGATCATAATCTTTGTCTCAAAATGTACCTTGCCACCAGGCAAACTAATGAGGATTAGCTGGACTTAGAAAGCACATAGTTTTAATCCTTCTGATCTTGGCCTTGTTTTGAAATCACTTTTTTAACCCTTAATGTTCTCTGTGAAGTGGTTTCATTGGCCCAGCTCCCTCTGGAAATTGTCATTGGAAACTCGGTGTTGGTGCTCCTCCAGGTCCTTCTGTAAGACTTTGAAGTCATTTAAACCTCACACGTTGCTGCAAGGCAAGTGCCACTATTATTCTCGTCTTACGAATGAGGAAGCAGAGGCCCAGAGTGGTGTAGAAGTCAGTCTGCAGCTGCACAGCGACTGCCCGGCGTGGTTGAGTTCCTCACCCAGATCTTCGTAGCTGTACCTGCTCCAGCGGTGTCCTGGTAACACCTCACCTCCCACTGCGGATGCAGGCATGGAACCCATGGGAGCCACCAGCAATAGGTGAACCCCACCGGCACATGGTTGTCAGACCTGGGACTTGGAGCTTATCAAATAAGAATTAAAAAATTGGCTGCCCCTGTGTCGCCTAAAATATATTCACAATTAATTGATCTAGGTGGTACTTGACTATATTTCCTGGATTTCACAAGTTTGATCTTTAGACACATACCCTGTCTGCATGCCCATGACCTTCACCTGGCCCCTACTTGGGTAAGCACAGGCTCAACATTAATTGCCCAAATGACTCCGTGTGAAGGATGGCAGATGAATTTAAGCAGCCAACCATCCAACAGAGACAGTTCCATCAATATTCACAGAACTTAGAGTGAAGTAGAGCCAAAACTCAAATTGGTGCCGGGTTTAATCTGGTGGTATATCGGGGGTGGGGGCTGTGGATGGAGACAGTTTCCTCATGTAAACAAAACACAGTGACCACCCATGTTCTGGTGTGGAGGTAGCCAACTTCCATCCGCAACATGACCTTCAGATTAAAGTAAAGGTTTTAACTTCTTTAAAGACCTGAATACGTCCACATGCTGCTGTGGCATCTGAGTAGAAAGTAATATGTATGTATGTATGTATGTGTGTATATATATATATGTATATATATATATATATATAGGCTTTTTCCAGATATTTTCTCCCTATTGAGCATATAGATGTTCTAATTATCTTCAAGTATATGGCACCAAATAGCAAAAGAAAAACCTAAGTGATAGATTACATTTCTCCTTTTATATCTGCACATTTTGTAGGGCATATCAAATGGTATGTTGCAGGAATCTATTTCTGGTTTGAATGAATAAACTAACCCATGAGCATTTTGCTATTTTCTTGAGCAGAATGGAAAAATAGCCATAAGGCACAAAATCTCAGGGCTTGATATTATAACCCACCTTGCCATGAAAAAGGGAAGTGTGTTACTTGTCAGAAAGAATAGAGTTTGCTTGTAAAGTGGATAAAGGACAGTGTTTTTTGTTTTTGTTTTTGTTTTTTGATGTAGAAGAACTTTGGAAACATTTGAGAAAAGGAATAGAACAAGGACTGGGAGTCACACAGGTCTTCCATTTCTTAGCTGTGTGACCTTGAGAAAATTATAAAACCTCTCTGGGCTTTGATTTGAGTGTCAGAGGCTAAAATGCTCTGGGTTGTGGTTGAGGACTGGTGAGATGGCATGTTGTAACACTGTCCTAAGCTCTTTATGTGAATTAACTTGCTTTAGCTACAGCATAACCCTAGGATATAGGAACAGTCACTCCACAGGTGAGGAAACTGAGATGCAGAGAAGTTAAGACACTTGGCTTGTAAGTGACAGAGCTGGGATTTGATCCCAGGAAAACTGATTCTGAAATTAATGGGCTTACCCACTATATAATACCACCTCTAACATATATGAGGTCTATTCAGAAGGTATCCAGCCATGTACTATGAAAAATAGAGACATCTATTGATGAAAATACAAGATATAAGAAATATTTTACATAGGACAATGACACCTCAGTTTCTTTCAAAGTAGGCACCTTGGGACCTCACATAGTTTTCAATTATCATCAACTGTCCTGTTGTATTTTCCCGAATCTCATTGATGGTCTGAAATCTCTTTTCTTTCAAAGGTAATTTTAGTTTGGGAAAAACCCAGAAGTCACAGGGTGCCAAATCTGGGCTGTAGAGGGGCTCAGTCACCTGGGTGATTTGATGTTTCATCAAAAAAACTGCATGAGACGTGATGCATGAGCAGGTGCGTTGTCGTGATGAAGCTGCCAGTCACCAGTTACCCATAGCTGTGGCCTTCAGAATCATCTGAAGAGTTTCTGCAGAGGAATGTTCAAGCTTGATGCAAAATTTGATGCAGATTCATTGCTCTACTCACTCCGTCATTTTGAATGTGATGGCCACACAGCACACATGCTCACTCAACGGAGTCTACCACCCCCACTGACTAGTACAGTGAAGTCGTCATTGTTCATGCATGAGCCTTCCAGTCCACTCTCCTTGGCTGCCAGGTTACATTGCTATTGTGAAAACCATTCTTGTTATGTTAACAGTGGCTGGACTTTTTCCAGACAGACCTCGTAAGGGATTTATAAATGCCTGCCATCTCGGGATTATAGCAGTTGGCCAAGTTCTCCTAACAAGTTCCCCACAGTCAGAGTACATATAGGTGTGACCCCTAACCATGGCCCAAGTGGTTCTGGACTTGTGATACAAACACTTGATTTACCTCAAGTGTGATTTACCTAAGAAAGAGGGAAAACGCAGTATAGAAGTAGAGATCAGGGGCCTTGGAGTCAGGCTGTTTTGCCTGTTTGGGGTCTGAAGCCTGTTTTGCCACCTGGTAGCTGAATGGCTGGTGCAGAGGCTGAGCTTGCGTATCTGCTGGTCATGGGGAGTAAGATGCACCAGAAAAGTAACACAAAGTTCAACAAGTATTACAATTTGTGTGGAGGGGGTCATAGTAGTGATTACAAAAGTAGTAATAATAGTTATAGTTGCAATGGTATCCCTAGCAGTAGTAGAAACATAGGTGTATTGATTTGCTAGGCCTGCATGACAAAATGCCTTAGATGGGTGTCTTTTATAGCAGAAATTTATTTTCTCACAATTTTGGAGACTATAGATGTCTGAGACCAAGATGCTGGCAGGGCTGGCTTCTTCTGAGACCTCCCTTTGGGGCTTATAGATGGATGGCCGTCTTCTCCCTGTGTCTTCACATGGTCTTCCTTCGGTGTGTGTCTGTGTCCAGTCTCCTCTTCTTACAAGGACACCAGCCATACTGGAGGAGAGCCCACCCTAATGCCTTCATTATAACCAGAAGACTTCTTTAAGGACTCTGTATCTAAAAACAATCTGAGGTACTGGGGGGTTAGAACTGCAGCACGTAAGTTCTGGGGGGCACTAAAGGGGAAATTTCCCATGGGTCAGAAACCCTTCAGAATGTTCATCATTATGGAAGTGAAGATACTCAACCTCAGAAGTAATAGCCTAAGTAATGATTCCAGCAAGAACTGTGGTACTCACCCGAGAGAGTGTAGGCCCCCCTCATCTGCAGCTTTGCTTTCTGAAGTTTCAGTCACCCATGGTCCGCGGTGGTCAAAAAATAGTAAATGGAAACTCCAGTAATGAGCAATCCCTAAGTGTTCATCCCACATCATTCTGTTCCATGGATGACAGCGTGATGAAATCTGGTGCTGTCCACTCTGTCCCAGCCTGACAAGAATCCCCCACTTGCCTTGTGTCCCCAGGCTATATGCGCTCCCTGCCGGAGTCATTTAGAAGCCGTCGCAGAGTTATCACATCGACTGCCACGGTATCACAGTACTGGTATTCAAGTCACCCTCATTTTTCTTAGTAATGGCCCCAAAGTTCC
The DNA here is from genome assembly GCA_007922815.1 of Macrotus californicus. NCBI lineage: Eukaryota > Metazoa > Chordata > Mammalia > Chiroptera > Phyllostomidae > Macrotus > Macrotus californicus. The sequence continues at coordinate 22,787 of VMDR010007357.1, read as the reverse complement.
AAAGTCAGTGATGCTAGCACTTTGGATATGTTCGAAAGACACGCTGAAGTGCTTCCTTTCAGCAAAAAGGCAAGAACAGCGCAGTAAAGTGTTCAGAGAGAGGCAGACCACATTCACATAAGTTTTATTACTGTGTATTATTGTAACTGTCCTACTTCATTACTAGTTGTTTTTAACCTTTTACTGTGCCTAGTTTATAAATTAAACATTGTCATAGGTATGTATGTGGAGGAAAAAGCAAGGTATATGATAGGGGCTGGTACTATCTGCGGTTTTAGGTGTTCCCTGGGGGTCGTGGGATGCGCCCCCATGGATAAGGGGGGAATACAGTACCCCAGAGAGTGTGGTCAATGATGATGGGGGCAAGAGGGTATTGGTCTTGGGAGGGGTGGAGATCAGAAACGCAATGCAAGAACAGACCCACACAGATGGAAAGTGTTCGGGTAGATTGAAAATTCTTTATAATCATGTGTGCCTAGGTTCAAGTCCATTTTACATCTGTGCCTGTGGAATTGATCTCGTTGCTTAAAAAGGCACTAAATTTTTCAGGAATATAACTTCTGTGTAAATAGGGAAAGAGATTTTTGAAAGTCTTATCAAGAATTATTTACAGTTACAAAAACACTCCTTTTGGTATATACACTGCATATGTGATATTTCTATTTTAGTACATGTTTTTAGCCGTGGTGATTTTGTGTATGGGTGTGAGGATCTTACTACTTCATTATATCTTCTTATAATGTCATGTTAAACATTATGACAACTTATGGAAAATAGTCATTAGTATTATAACATTAATATTTAACTCATGGCAAGTAGTTATTACTTTATTATAATCTACTGTCTTTAATTTCTTTTATGTATTACAATTAGGGCATTGCATTGATTTTTTTTTAAATTATGTGTGTAGAGAGTTTATATTATCTATGAATTTCATTTCAGGATAATAAAGGGACTATGATAAAATATTTGTTATAAAAAAGAGGCATTAGAGCAATAGGAATCCAAATAACTACACTCATTAGTGCCCCCAGGGTTAGAAAGGCCCCCAGTGGCTAATAAGTCAAATATTGGGCACTATAAATGGAATCTAATCCATCAAATCCAAGTGGAGAAACTGAGTCTAAGACAGGCCAGTGACTTACCCAGGTCACAGAGTCAGAATTAGAACTCTGGCTTTGTAGAAATGAATAGCTCATAGGACTCTGACTCTGCATAGAGTTCCCCAACACCGGTTCCCACAGTCATCCCAGCACCCCTGAGCACAAATAAAGGGGTGCTGCATTTGCGGAAGGAAAGCAGGGTTAACCTGCAGAGTTTGAGGACCCTAACATGTCTCTTTTATTGGCTTCCTTCCAGGGGCTGGTGGTTTTGTTTGTTCATGGCCCTAAATTAACTTTTCAAGTTTACTCATTTGGTTTGGAGTTCTATGAAGGAAGAAGATAAAACACAGTAATTAGCTTATTGCCCTGCAATAATTAAAATCCTCTGATGGCTGTCCCCATGGGATGCTGCCCTTCATGTAACACTCTTAGAAGGAAACATTGCCTGTAGTTTGCTTTGCTTTCACTTATTTCATAGTAAATCACATGATTTCCCCACCAAACAATGAGTCAGGGCAGGCAGTGACACCCCACCCCCCTTAAATATAGGTGAATGCACAGTGTAGGTGCCTCACCTTCGCCAGAGTCACCATGGCTCAGAGAAACATCTCGACAAATAAAGCTGCTGATTGATAAAGCAAACTCCACCAAAATCTCTAATAATCCTTCAACACCGAGATGAGAGAATGCAGATTTTTTAGCATGACCTTGGAGCCCTGCCTCAGGATACAATTCCCCGACCTGTTCCGCTTCATTTTCCACCCCATCTCCTCCAGACCACCGCCAGGCCAGCTACACAAACTGTAGGTGACCTGTCCCGATCACATGTCCCCATCACAGCCTGTCATCCAAACTATTCCCAATGCTGGGTTTCGCAGTCTCCTTGGTGAATTTACACTCAATATCAAAGACCCAGCTCAAGTGAGAAGCATTCCTATTTCCTCACTTTTCTAACCTCTCCCCTTCACATTCCAAAGTCTCCCCACCAAAGCTCTTATTGTCTCCCAGTGTCCTCAGTGAGCCTGTTTCTGTGGATCCGCACCCCAGTCACATACGCAGTGGGGTTTTCAAAGGGAAGTGCTTGTGGTATTTATCTTGTATTCCCAGAGACAGGATCATACTTGGGACAGGGCACCTTAGCAACGTTCAGTGGCTAGAAGAACTGATGAGGATAAAGTATAAAGCCTTTGACCTCCTGATATTTTCAACAGTGGTAGAAGCACTTTCTCATTTTGCTTCTCTTCGTTTCGATTCTCTTTGCCCTCGCGGTCCATCCATGTCGTCCCAAATTGCAAAATTTCATTTTGTTGTGGCTGGATAATAGTCCGCTGTATGTATATGTCACAATTTCTTCATCCATTCATGAACTGATGGAGACTTAGGTTGTCTCCATTCCTTGGCTGTTAGAAATAATGCTGCAATGGGCAAGGTGGGACCCAGATCTGTTTGAGTTCCTTTTTTTTAGACGGGTACCCAGAAGTAAAGTGCTGGATCATATAGGAGTTCTATATTTTAATTTCCTGAGGAACCTCCACACTGGTTTCCACAGTGGCTGTGGCAGCTTACATTCCCACCAGCAGTGCACAAGGGCTCCCTCTTCTCCCCATCCTAGGAAACACTGATTATCTCTTTTTTTTTTTTTATAATAGCCATTCTAACAAGTGTGAGGTAATATTTCAAAGTTTTGATTTTGATTTGTTTTTCCTGGATGATTCATGATGTTAAGCACTTTTTTTATGTATCAGTTGGCCATCTGTATGTCTTCTTTGGGAAAAAAAATGTTTATTTAGATACCCCGACCATTTTTAAATCAGATTTCTTTGCTATTGAATTGTATGGCTTCTTTGCGCGTGTGGGGGATGTCCACCCTCGTCAGATATATGGATTTGCCAGTATTTCCCCCCCATTCCATAGGTTGCTTTTTCGTTTTGTGGTGGTTTCCTTTGCCGTGCAGAAAGTCTTTAGTTAGCAGTAGTCCCACTTGTTGGTTTTTGCTTTTGTGGCCTTTGCTGTCGGTGTCAACTCCAAAAAAAAAATCATTGCCAAGACCTGTGTGAAGACCCTCACTGCCTATGTTTTCTTCTAGGAGTTTCATGGTTTCAGGTACTTCATTCAAGTGTTTAATCCATTTTGAGTTCATTTTTGTGCACGGTGATTGTACACTGTATGTTTTCATTCAAAATAATATAATACCTTTTTTAAAATCCATTCTTATTTTTTGTGGCCAATTAGCATTCCATTGTGTGAACGTCCCACAGTTGTTTTATCCACCACCAACAACAGAAGCAACAGCTAGCCAAGCTTTAAACGTCAGCCTGTTCCATCCTATCATCAAGTTTATGATGTAGCAATTGTCATTCCTATTTCACTGATAAGGCACCCAGACTAAAAGAAAAAAACCAAACAGATAAAACATACAAAACGAAAAACACGGAAGGTCTTGCCTAACTTTACACAGCTAGGTGAAACCAGGACTTATAACCAGATGTACAAAATAAGGAAGTTTCTATTCTTCCCACTTTAGGAAACTGCTTCTGGTAACACTGTTAGTGACATGGGAAAGTGCACTGGCTGCAGTGTTACATGACAAAGATCGTCATAGATACATGGATGGCATTAAGACCATGAAGGAAAAATAGAAAGAAGGAAGAGGAGAAGAAAATAATGAAGTGATTTGAATAAATGTAACTTTCATTTTCCTTTTATTTTTCTGTCTTTCCTAACAGCTCTGTAATATACATCTATTGCTTACATAATGCAAATGCTGTTATAGAACCAGGAAATAGTCCAGTTATATTATAGATATTCATATTTGATGACACCCACCTGTCGTTTTCAAGCAGAGTCCTTGGTGTGCCTACTGCAGGGCGCCCCTTCTCAGAGGGGGGCTTTACTATTGCCGGTCCTGCTGTGTTTGCAACAGCATCACAGAACTAAACAAAGCAGTGTGCCGGGGGGATGGGTGGTCAGTGTGACAAATGATCCAATCTGCTTGAAGGTAGCAGCAACAAAGAAAAGCCATTAGATTTGGTGATTAGAAGGGTCTTGGCAGCATGTGCCAAAATCCGTGGGCTGTCTGGTCCAGAGCCAGACCACAGGGTGTGAAATGAGACAGAAATGAGGAAAATGTCAGCAGGTATATGCCTCTTTCGATCAATGGGAGAGTAATAGCCTGTCAATTGAAGTGTGCCCAAGTTTATACGAAGGTTGCCCATTGTGATTCAAAAATCATTTCAGATTTCTCAACTGCGAATATTCGTACTCATTGGACAAGAGGTAGAAATTGGTGTCAATGGGTTCCAGCGAAAGGGCTAAGAATGAGCCATTCTGGATCGCCATCTTAATACTCTGCTCATTTCAAGAACAGACTGTATTTTTTTAACCTTTCAATGGCCTCATCTTCAAAAACCAGAAAACAAAAGGGCAGCGCTGGCCATCGGAGACTTGGTGTGGACTCACTACTGATTTGAATCCTTGTGAACTAAACATTGTTGCTCCACGCAGCTTCCCAAGAAAAGACTGCTACAGGAAGAGCAATTGCCTGCCCTGGGAGAATTTAATGAAGAGAAGGAACCTGGAGGGAAAATAGTGCTTTTCAAATAAAATCTGGATCCCTCATTTTCACCGGCTTCCCCACCCTCATTTGTCTAAACTGGAGCCATTTTTCTCCTCAGCCCAGCAAGTTTTGCCCGTCTGCTCTCCTTTCTTTAAGTGGTGCCTCCAATTTAGCATACTTATTGGCGTTCTCAAGTGAGCCTTCCACAGAACTGAACCATTTAAGGTTCTGCCCTCATCTCCTTATAAATTAGTTTTGAATATCTCTCAGTATGCACAACATTCCTCAGCTACCCAAGTTAGAGCTCCTTATTAGACTAGGAAGAATTTGCGTTTTAATTAGTTTTACCTCTGCTGTACGAAGCCCACTGAGATTACCACACTTAGTAAAATTTAATTAACTTGACAAAAGATCCTAATTGTTTTCGTGCCACTGGTCCTTCTCGGGGCTAAAAATAATGCCCTCCAAATTAAGCAGCCACCACAAAGCTTCATTCCGGCTGCCCTATATATATTTTTTTTAAATCCAAATTATAATTCACAGGAAGTTTTTCTTTGTCAGACACCAAGATATCAGTGATAGACAGAGACTCGCAGCCCCCTTAGGAAGAGCTATCTAGGGGTGAGGCTGAGTGGGAAAAGAGCAGGGAAGCGCCCCCTGCTCCCTCTCAACTTCATTCTTGTGGAAATTAGATGAGGAACATATTGATTGGCTCAACTCCTCAAAGACTCAAGCAGACATAATATAGCATGTGAATTAATAATGAAGGTTTATAAGTAAAAAAAAATGCTGAATGAATATATATCCATCCATTCATGCGTTTATCATCCCTTTACTCCTTTAATCTGCATTTCTCAAGCACCTTTGGGGCCAGGTGCTCACCACGGAAGTATCTGACCGTTCAGAACCCTCCGTCTTTGCAAGGTCATTCCCAAGGCGCTGTTTCCTTTTCTTCTGCTCATTCCAGCTAACATTGCATCGCCTTCAAAACCAGTAGTGTGTTTTGCTCACTCTTTTGCGTCCCTCAAACGTTCTCTCCTCTCCTTCTGATCACACTAACTGTATCAGAAGGATGTGTCATGCCACTTTGTGTCGCTGCTCCTGGCTTGGGTTTGTTATTGTGTGGCACTGTAGCAAGAACAGGTTTTCACCTGGTCGCTGTCTGACTTTGTGCAAGCACATCTCTGTGAACTAGGTCAGATGCTGAGTGGCCTTCGGTAGCTCCGCCCTTCTCCCCTGCCTCCAGCCGCGGACAGCCAGAGCACATCAGAAGAGATGTTGTTTCAGGACTCTGCTGCGTGCTCCCTGCTGAATTCTTATGGGGTCAGCCTTAGAGAATCTCAGCATCTTTAAGCTCTGAGGCTGTTACAAATGCAAAATTAGCCAGCAGTAAAAGTAGCCTCTTCCAAATCCTCGGCTCCACAGTCAGATTTCTAGCTCAGAAATGGGCTCCTTCCTCCAGAAGCAAGTAGACTTCTTGGCAGATCCCCCTCTACAATCTAGGAATGAATTCTGCACCATATTTTAAATGAAACAAAATTATCTTTGTTGTTCAAATACCATATATTCGTAAGGTCAACCATTAGTGCAATATTTATGATCTTTGACAAGCACACATTTAGCACAGGTGTGATGCATATATGATTGATATCCATATCCACATCCACAGCCACACCTGTATCTCCCCTGCTTGTTTTAAATTTCCCAGGGATCAGATCTGTAACTCTCATGGAATTATAGAAAATTAATTATCCCCAAGCCTTGTTCAGTCTGTCTACAGCTACCAATATCTAACAGAGTTTCATGACCACCTACTATTTGCTAACACAAGGTACTAGTACAACAAAGATTAATGACCCAAGTCCCTGATCTTAATTAATACTGTGCACAGTCAGCCTACTATTTCAAGGTCACATTTTGTCCTCATGCTTCTTCTCTCTTTGACATCCTTTGATTCCTCATATGCATTTATTTGTCCCAATCGTTCCCAAACTCACAATCTATGAAATCATATGTGATATCCAATATGGAAATGGTATTTTCTCTTTTCTTCTAAATTCTCCTAGCATAATAGTTATCTCTCTCTTTTGACATAATAGTTTTTTTAAATCTGCATGCCATCTCTGCAAATCAGTGGTTCTACATATATATGCACATGTATGCATGCATGTATATGCATATGAAATATATATAGTGTGTTTATGTGAATTTGTGTGTATATCCTAGGTCGTACTGACTATAGACCCTGTGCTTAGTACTAAGTCTGACACATTATAGATATTTAACAAATAAAATACTTAATGACCATACAAATGACTGACTCAAACTCCCTTTGAGCACAGAATCCTTTCCACTAAGAAGTCTTCATTAGGACAAGTTGATTCTCTGAGATGGTTGAATTTTCCAACAGAAACGCTGAGGTCTGTTCACACTGGACAGAACAAATTGCTTTCCTCTGACATAAGCATCTGTCTGAGGGATAACATTACAAGTTCCTGTAATGACCACCGAGAAGGATGGTATTGATCTCTGAAATTGGCAGGTACATGTTTAATAGATAGAATATTCATTTAAGAAAATTACCAGGATGGATAGCTCAAAGGTCATCGAGAGATGACGGGTTATAATTTCAATATGTGGGCTGCCACCAGCTAATGAAAGGGAAAGGGCCCATTTGTCACATCTAGCTGATAAATCTTCCGGGTGTCTCTTTATTGCACATAAAGCCATGCAAGCTGTCAGCTGCTGTGGCCAGGGCATCCTAACCTGAGAAATGGAGTAAGGTTCACTTTATTTGTTAAAAGTACTATCCAAAGGGAAAGAAGCAAAAGCATTTGTTAGAAGCATGAAGCGTGCGCCAAACTTGGCAAAACACACTCTCACAAATGCTATCAAACCTCATAGCCACAAAAGCCTCATGGGGCAAACAATGTCATTTCTGCTTTCCAGATGGAAAAAACTGAAGTCCCCAGGGGTTGCAGGGCTTAGCGAGGTCCTACAGATGAGGGAGAGTTGGGTTCAGAACCAGCATTGAATGAATTCTGGGGCCCATAGTCTTACCACTAAGCCAAATGATGTGAGGACCCCTGAGGAGAGCCAGTCACTGAGCCCCAGAAGGATCCTCTCGATCCCCAACTGGATCCACCACTTCGCTGCTGGCTGCCTTTGTTCTGTCCGCCTTGGTTCCCTCGGCTATGAAGATGTGTTAGAAAGGTATCTAAACACTGGAGGATTCTTGAAGCTTCGATGCATCACACTTTCAAATGTCAGAACATTTTACTTACACTTTCAAATAAGGGGATATGTTTTACTGTGAAAATAAGGATAATGCCACATATTGGAGAGAGAGCTCTTTAAAAAAATTGTTATTCATCTCTCTAATTCATTTATGACCCAGCTCATTAACTTTAACACTAGACTGGGATTTAACCCTTCCTTCCTCTCATGGAAACAGAAGAGTTAATTTTGGATTCTTGGTTCCCCCCAAAATCCATGCTTAGAGAGTCCCTTACCTCCACTCACCGTGAAATATACAGGAAAGCAGCAGATAGCCACCCTCCCCCACTACGGCCATAGTTTCTGAGTCATCCTAGAGAAAGATGAGCAAGTTAGACTCAAATAGAGCTACACTCAAATCCCAATCTGCTATAAAAGCAGTGTGAGCTAAAATCTTCAAGTTAACTCACTTTATGAGGCTCAGACTCCTGATCTCTAAAATGAAGACATTGTCTAATTCTAAAGTTAATCCCAAGTTTAAAAGGGATGATACATGTACAGTTCCTGCTCTCTAGCCCATAGGCATGGCACGGTTAGTAGTTCCTAGGTGATTGAGACTGGTTCATAGGTGTTAGTCTGTCTGGGTGTGCACAGGAAACACACCTGGATGATACATCTTTGGGAGCCATTCAGAAGGTTCTGTTCCATACAGACTCTGACTTCATCTAAATTAACCACTATTGAGACAGCAGACCAGAAGGCTCATCCACGCCACTGGCACATACCGTGGGGTGGTAGGGAGAGGCTACTGTGTGCTTTCCCGGGTGCTGGAGGTTTTAGGGAAGAGTGGAAGGTGACAGAGGTAGAGGGAAGAAGCCTATAAGCATGAAAATTGTATTGCAAACCATCCCAGTCTTTTTGCCAATGCTCTTCTTTACGTAGGTATCTAGCGCTCCTTCCTTTGGTGGGAAGGGCACAGCCTCACTCCAGTTAACGTCACTAACTGAAGTCATTGAGGAGCTTGCCTTCCCTGTGATGACAGTGGAGATGGAATTGGTGACAATAACAGCTGCCCTGCTCATCTACTGTCCTTATTGGGAGCAGACACAGATGAGTGCTGTATGGTCATCAGCTCACAACATTCTTCTGTGGGAAATACTGATTTTATTCCTATTTCACAGAAAAGGGAACTGAGTGTCACAGAGGCCCCGCACACCGCACCAGCTCACGTAGCTGGGGAGTGGCAGGAGCAGGGTCAAACTCAGCTGCATCTAATATCTGGATTGAGGATCATAAACTTTCCAAATAAATGGCTGCTCCAGAGAGAAGATGTAAATGGCCAATAGGCACATGGCAAGATGTTCACCATCACCAATCATTAGGAAATGCAAATCAAAAGTACAATGAGATACCACGTCTCACCCATTAGAATGACTACTAGCAAACAACAACAACAGAAACAAACAAACAGAAGATAACAAATGTTGTCTTGGGATCATTGAAATCCTTGCGCATTATCGGCAGCAATATAAAATGGTACAGCCACAGTAGAGCATCTGTCAAAAAATTAAACACAGAGTTACCATATGATCCACAAATTCCACTCTTAGTATATACTCAAAAGTATTGAAAGAAGGGTCCAAAAGAGATATCTGTGTACCCACGTTCATAGCAGCTTTAATCCCAAAGCAGTCCAAGCCCATGAATGGATGAATGCATACGCAAAGTGCGGTATACGCGTGCAATGGGATACCATTCAGTCTTAAAGAGGAAGTACATTCTGACACATGCTGCAACATGGATGGCTCGTGAGGAAATTACGCTAAGTGAAATAAACCAGTAAACAAAACAGCAAATAGAGTATGATTCCACTTATATGAGGTTCCCAGAGTGGTCGAGCTTGAGACAGAAAGTAGAATGGTGAGTGCCAAGGTCTGGGGAAAGGGAGGCCTGCAGAATTATTGTGGGTAGATGGAAACAGTTCTGGGTGATGATTGCACAGCAATGTGGAATGTACTTAATGTCATTGAACTATACACTTAAGATTGTTAAGATGGTACATTTTACGTTACATCTTTTGCCATAATTTTTAAAATGAGAGGGAAATGGGAATCCCTGATTATAGGGGAGCACACCCACATTGATGATATTCTCACACCGAGCTTCCATGTGCTAGATACTGCCTTTGTGATTATTCTAGGAAATCCTGGAAGGGCGTATTATTAGCTCAGATTTAAATTTTGTTGGAAAAAAGTGCTGCTCAGAGAGGCCAAGGACACACAGCTCTTCACAGGCAGACTTGAAGGATTTCATGAGATGCCACATCTGTGTTTAGGGAAAGGTAACCTGTATCCTCAGGAGAAGCATCTGTCTTGCAATAACTGGTCTGCATCAGGATCAGCACCACCATACAGCATGTTACACATAAAAGAGAAACCAAGTCCATGAGAGAAGGAAGTTTCTATAGTTAAAAGGAATATGGGGAAATGGGGGGAAAATATCTATCCATCTGACAGGGGCCTGAGTAAGGCCATGTTAACTGGAGAGCAAGAGATGCTTCCCAAGCCCAACCCTGAGGGGACAGAGGAAGCTTTACTAAGTACTTGTTAAGTAAATGAAAGTGAAATTCACACACTGGCAAACAAATGATTGCAGCCAAGGGACAGTGCTTGGGCTGTCACAGTGCCATCCCAGGTGTTCCATTATAGGTGGTGGCTTCAGGGAACAAGCAGTGGATCCCCCTTGCAAGGGGAGGCCGATAGGAGCCTGGCAGCATCAGAGACTGGATCCTAGACAAAGAAACAGAGCTGCATTCCTCGTAGGTCAGGACCCTTACCTTTTAGACAAAAGAAACCGACCTCTGTCCCTAAGGCTGTTTTGATGGCACCAGTAAATGGGGGCTAAAGCTCAGGAAGGAGATGGAAGAGGAGGGAGTACCTGAGTGGTGCACTGGAGGAAAAGGAGGAGGAGGAGCTGGAACACAGAGCCCTCGCTTTGTGGCAGGCCTGTGCCAAGTAAGCTGCACGCCTCACACCGTTGATCTGTGCAGTCATCGCGAGGCAGGATCTGTGTTTTTACAGACGAGGCCCCTGCAGCACGGAAAGAGTAGGATTTTTCCCAAGTGAATGGCTGCGGAGATGGGAGCCCAGGCTATCTGACATCACAGACGTCCGCCTTGGAGTTTGCACGTGCCTTCTCAGGGCAAACATGCCCCTGCACTCCAGGCCTCGGTTTAAGCAGACTATACTCATTTTTTAAAATTCCTTGGGGATTTGAGAAGTGACCAGAGACAATAACCAGCCACACTCTGTTAGACTGATGAGAGGTGGGTGTGCATTTCTAGGCTGGGAGCCTAGAAGGAGGTGGTACAGCTAGAGGCTCATGTCGTCATTGCTGGCAGTGGAAGGGGAGAAAAGGTCTCCGATCAGGCCTTGTACTGCCGCACCTTCCTCCTGGGGCCTCTGCTGCAGACCTTGCCCTGGGAGCAGGGCAGTGCAGATAAAAGGCCTTCTCCTCTGATCCTCTTTGTTATTTCTGGAGCCTCCACCACTTCTGATCTCTGGCCATGCTGGGAAGTCCAGCTCCAATAACAACTGATGAAGATTATTGTTCATCTTCCCTTCCTCGCTGTTGCCCTCTGTGTTAGCCCTCCTGCATTTTTAAGATACTAAAATATTGTATGTCACAGCATTTTCTTTAAATAATAAATTTACAGCAGCAAAATTGGAACAGCCTCCAGAGCACATTTTTTGAGACGAACCTTGGCTTGATGTATTAGAGCATTTAAAGCAGGCATTTCGCACACAAAGGACTCATCGGGACCTGAAATGATTACATACATATGAAAAAGAGCAGTAATGGGAAACACAGGCCCCTCTCTGACCTTTGCTTGCCACTGTCAATACTAACCTTATTCTATTTTAATAACACCCAACAGCTCCTGCCTGATGAAAACTTCCCCGCTATGAGCTTCTATCAGGAGCAGAATGCACCAGAATAACACACATGTCTCTATCTCGGCACATGCAGGGGTGTATTAGCACATCCGGAACAAAGACAAACCTTTGTAACGACCCGTGTTTCTTTCCCAAAGACTGATGTTAGCTACCCCCAACCTGTGTTTTTGTCGAGGGTAGTATAAATTATAGCATGTTGGCATCAAGAATAGGATTCTTTGTCCCTGAATTAATAATGTGGGGACATCTTCAGAGGCATATTTCTATATTGCCCTTTTAATTTAATTTAATATAACATGCAGTCAGACATCGGAAGGGAGTGGACATAATCATCACACTTTTACACAGTTCTCTGGTTGACACTTCAAAATCGAGATTGTGGTCCTTTGAGCAAATGATGATTTCTTAATGTGCTACTGCATTTAAGGCACCTTTGACATTTTCTAATAACTTGTGGTTGATTGGTTTAGTGAATTGCATCTTAATTGAAAAATAGAATGTCTAAAAGCAGTTTAAATGAGCCCTTACGCCGGCATCCAGCAGCTAAGCTGCAGCAGATACAATAAAAATAAATAAACAAATGAATAAATAAGTATGCAAGTGACTTGCCCGCTCTGTCTGATGCCAGACTCTACTTCAGAACACAGAGTCGTGAGCTGGGGCTCAAGGAGGAGTTACCGGAGACTAAAAAGATGACTCTTACATGACTTAAATTTAGTCCAGGAAAAAGTGATTTTTCACCCCAGTCATCATACCCCATTGAATTTGCCCAGCTGCTATTTCAAAAATAAGGTCCTTGGACAAGGCTGATTTTAAGTTTGGAATCATGGGTTCTTTACAAAGATTTAAAGGATCATGCTTCGCAAAATATTTGTCTACATCATGGGGGTCGGGGAAGGTGAAAAACTATAAAAATAATGCTTCACACTCTACTTTTAAAAAATTCCAATTTCTTTCCATTTGAGTGACAATTAGAGTGGTGTACACCTGTGTCAGAAGTCTTGACCCTACCTTACAATGTGTGTGCTCACCCTATGAATATTATACCTCAGTTAGAAATAAACGTGTATTAGAAAAACTTCAGTTTACCTAATACACGTGCCTCGCCTGCTTGACGATTTTAATGTGGTATCTGCTGAGGAAGACAGCCACTGATTGCTGGCGAGGACACAGTGGTTTTGCCACTTTATGTTTAAAAAGGATCATTATTATATAATACCTTCTATACTCATGGCATTCACTTTAAAACGGACCGAACAAAAAGGTCTCAAATTTGGGGAGGCGGGGCATAAGTGGAAAACTCTTGCCAAGCCAAAGGACGTGAAATTGCACAACTTTAAGTCTGGGCAACACAGAAGTGAAGGAAGGGAAAAGTGAGAGGGGCGGGGAGTAGAACGCTGATCCTGTTTATGGCGTCTGTAACCGGCCAATTAGACCGTTAGCCCACAGTGACAAATTTCTCCCTGCAGACCGCCTAGCTGTTCCTTGTTAGTGGCACCAATTTTCTTCCAATTTGCCACTGTTTCATAAAGTTTCGTCAATCATAAGCATTTTTCCAGAAGATTGAAATGGCACATTAATGGCTTATTCTGAAAGAGACCAACACCGGGAAAAAAAACAGCTGCGGCATTTAAACATCGACAGAGAACGTGGGCATCGTGAAGGCGCAAGCAGGCGATTAGAGAGAGGGCACTGCTCACAGAAAGAAAGTCTAATGTGGGGACTTTGCCAATTTGCGGATCTAGGGAGGATTGTCTAAACACGTTTCTCCTGATCAGTAAAAATCCCGGTGCCATTTGCATTTCCTCTGCACGTGTCCAAGCAGGCATCTGCGAATTCAGCCGAGTTGAACACATGGAGCCCTGGCAAATCCCGCACACCGGCGGGCCGCTCCTGTCAGACCTTGAACTCAAGAGCAAAACTGATGTGGGTTTTAAAGATGGTGAATTGAAAAGATAAAACAATGGGAAAAGTGTCTTAGAAGAATTCTAGCCCAGAGTTTACCTGCTGCAGACTCTTTTTTTCCCCCTTCAAAATCGGGGGGAAGGATGGAACTCCAATATTTAAGTCTCTCCATTAGGAAGCTTGGCAGATTGGCAATAGATTTGGGGAGAAGGCTTTACCACAGCATTTGCCCAAAAAATGCTTTACCTGCTCTTTACTGTTTTTGTTTATTCAGAATCCCTTAAGTTATGACGTCTGTTCCCATAGCATCAAATAAAAGACCTCTGACCCTGTGACCCCTGTTGTCCCAGAGTGCTGGGACATTGTGCTTGCATTAGCCTAGTCATAGCAAGGTTTACTCTGTGTGATGGGGGCAGACGGGAACTCAGGACTGTGGGTGATACCTATTTATTTGTTTTAAGAAGAAACTTCAAAAGCAAACATGCATACAAGCTGCGCACATTTTTGTATGAAGTGATTTCTCTTGGCTTAACATGCATGGTATTTCCCAACCCTTCTCATTCTTTCTGTCATTGGATGGTGTGTGTGTGTGTGTGTGTGTGTGTGTGTGTGTGTGTGTGTGTGCATGAAGGTGGGCATGCTCTCAATAACAGTTTTCTTCTTAACGTTGCTATATTCCGCTACAGTCCTCCACTTCACTTCTGAACTAAGATTAGAATCCCACTGCCTTCAGTTGCCCTGGATAGAAAGCTCTGCTCTCGTTTTACTCTTTATCTTTGCACATCTCCTGGAAGGGACTTCTTATGGTTGGTTAATGAGAGGGTAAAATTGCACGAGAACTAGTTAAAATGTAGCCAGTCGCATCCTCTTGGAGAGTGAAGGGGAGGTGGGTCAAGAAGTGTGGGTAAGAAGGACAGGCTTAGCCCACAACTAGGAAAAGGTTCAGTTGGCAGTCCCGAAAGCTGATCACCGTCGGGGGCTTCCGGGGACCCTCTCAAAGGGAAAACTCGGCACTGGTAGCCTCAGAGTGCTGGGACACTCATCTGCGTTGGCATAGTAACTGCAGGCTTTATTCTCTGTTTGGGGGCAGAGGTGGGAACTCAGAGCCATGGGTAACTTCTCTCTTGTTTATTCATTTTTAAAAGAAACTTCAAGTAAAATTTACCAGGTGAACAAAAGTTCCCCACGGACTACAGATGTGTAACTAAAACTCATGTCTGGCACTTTACAGCTGGGAAAACCAAGGACATTTGAGTCTAAATGATGAGGTCTCGATTATATATCTTGTTGGATAAGCCCACACCCATTATTAACATGAACAAACAAACAGAACCTTTTTCTTTGAAAACATCAGTCTGTGCCAGTCTCTGTGCAAGGTTCTGGGACAAAGTGATGGAAAGATGAGGCCTCAGGGAGCCTGCAGGTTAGTAAGGGCAGATGCCTGTGAAGCGGGGGCTTCATTCGGCTTGGCCTCATGTTTAGTTGTATTTGCAAAACTTAAATGGCATAATCACTTCTTCTGATTGTGGAAGCGATGCATGCTCAATTCATAAACGTTGCATCACACCACACACACGGCTCTCGGCCCACTCCAGTCACTCAACAACACGTGGAGGACATTTTCCAACATCGGAATAGGATGCGCCGTCATTTTTTAAATGTCTGCATGGTGCCTTGTTGCGTGGATGAACTATTTCTCCTCGTTTTCTGCTCTTTATCTCTTTAAACCATAGTATCCCTCTTTACATCAGGCTTCATAGATGGATCTCTGTGACTTTACTGTATGATTTGGATGCCCAACCAACAAAATGTTTGAGAACATTTTATAAGCTATGAACATAGTGCAAATTGTTATTTTTCTGTTTCTTTTCTATTTTAAAAAGAAAAAAAAAAAAGACTGGTACTTTTTGCTTCACATAAACCTTGATCAAATTCTGGCTCCACCAGTCAAAAGGCATTTCTTGGTTTAGTTTTTATCTCTATCAAAAATCTTTTGTATTCCCATTCAAAATAAAGGTACTTACATCTCAGGGTTCTCCCAGGGGCTAAAGGTGTCAATTCAGGTAAAATGCTTGGTCCTATCCCTGACATGTAAACGGCCAATCCGTGTTAGGAGTTTCCGCTGCTCCCATGTGGACTCTCATTATCTCTGTTATAATTTGCTCCTACATGGACTTCCCTCTTTGCCCAGTGAGCCTCTTCTCACTATTGAGAGCTTGAAATGCTCATGAGCACTTTGCATGTGTGCATCCAACTAGTCTTCCCACAACCCCTTAGGTGGGTCCTACTAATAGGTACCAATAGGTCCTATTAGTAAGGGGGGGGACTCAGAGACACTTGATAGATTGTCTAAGATCAGTCTGCCTATAGGTATCTATGGTGGTGTGCAAAGCAGTAGAAGGGAAAAGTCATAGTTGAGGTTAAAGAGAGAGGCAGGAGCCATTTAACACGAAGCATGCTTGGCATTGCAGTATAAAACGTGAGTTCAGGGAACTCAGCTCCAGGACAATAACAGACAATGGGATTCAGGCAGAAGAAATTATCCAAGAAGGGCTCGTATGTAAGTCAGGTGGAGTATGGAATGGCTGAGACTCAAGGCCATGTCCTCAAGCCTTGAGCTGGCCTGACAACAGTGATAATATTAGTCATTATTTACTGAACATATTATATAGCAGCCGCTGTTAGACTTAGAGGCAAGAGAGCATACCAGGATGGGTCAGGATCGCAAAGCTTACCGCCTTTCTGAATTATCTCTACACGAATGGGACCACATTTGTCATTCTAAAATGAAAATGTCCAGTGAAGTCTCTTTGATTAGAAATGACAGCAAGAGAAGAAAAGAAACCAAACTCCTGGTTATCGCTTGTATTGTATCACATTTGAATTCATAGACTTTTTCAAAAGAAACAAGAAAAAGTCTTTCAGACCATGTGTTTCTAAACTCTTCAAGAAACACAAGTGGTGACACAATGCTGCCACATGTGTGTGAGCAGCTCGACAGGCAGTAAGGGAAAGACTATCTATTATAACAGACAGCAGCGTGTGAAGGAAAATTCCCTTGCCACGTGATAACATCTGTTTTGCTAATACATTAAAACCCAGTGAGAAACCTCTAAGGAGGGTTGTTTGATGGGTTGGGGTCAAGGAAAGCCCAGCACAAGTAGCCATTGATACATGAGATCACACACCAAAGTGTTGTTTGCACTGAGACTGGAATGGCTAACCATGAGCCCATCTGACAGCAGAATGGACCAGACCTTCCTAATGCATGTGTGTGAATAGGGGTAAATGTCTCCAGGGGACCCCCGTGGAAATGGTGCTGATGTAGTTTCCGAGAAGAGTGGTACTCCCTTCTCCAGGACAGCACCTGAGTTACAGAAACCCAGCTTCCCACGCCACCCACACTCATTCTCATAAAAAAAAATGCCTTCATGGTTGATTGTGCTTAAAATCATTGGTCAGAGCTGGTATGAAAATTTTATAAATTGTACCGGTTTCTTTTATGACGGACATCACTGGCAGAAAAGCATTCCATTAATCTGAAATTACTTTCTTAAAAGAAGATTCTAAAAAAAAAAAAAGGATGGTTTTAACATGGGTGTGGAATGGCGGGCCTTGTAATCCTGCTATTCCTCACCCAGCATCGTGTCTGCCTGACACTAAAAATTATCATCACCGAAAAGAGTCAGAGAGGGAAGTCAAAACTTCTTTATAAATTAATTCAGCCATTTGAATACATCCTCATGTAACAACTGTGTTAAAAGATGGGGATTCAAAGATGGTTAAGACCTTGTTCATGCTCTCAAGAAGTAGAAAGACCCATAAACCGAGAGGTATGATGCAATGTGATTGCTTCTGTTGTGTGTGTGCACGCACACATCTTATAGAAATGACAACGTTTACTTAAAATGCACAGGGCAAAAGGCAATAAGACCACAGACCATGGAGACACTGAGGTTTTGGCTAGAACTAACCAAACTTCAGAGCGTCAAGATAAGGATGGTGAACCAATAGATTTCAGGACACACAAAAGGAAGGCGCATGTTACACAATGTTTAGCAATTTCTGAGAACATGGTTTCCTCTACAATGTGATGCTTCCTGAAAATGCAAAATAAAAAATTTCATAAAACAGCACATGCTTGAGTTGTAAAGATCCAGGGAAGCATGCACCCAACCCAAGCAGACACCTCATGTGTAGTGCACAGCCAATGCAATTTTCTTCACCGTCCTGCCCAGGATCCCTCACCCTGTTTTGTCGTTCGACCACAGGGTGTAACTAAACCTGTAAGAATGGATCTTTATCCAAAGAGAGCTGAGCTCTTTAGAGTGTCTTCCCACCCTCTGACATTCCAAATCCATAAAACTCAAATTCTATCAACAAGAAATCCTTTGCAACCTTGCAATCTACTCCTGTCTGTCCCCAGCTCACCATGTCCACCACAGAGACCTGCTGAGCTCCTAAAACGGCTGTTCCTGAAGTGCAAGGCTTGCCACCTCTCTCCACATCGGTTCCAAATGTTCCATTTCCTGTGAAATGGCTCACCCCCTTTATCAGATTTATAAAATGGACAGACAAATATGTAAAACTGATGTTTTTTTAGCTTAAAAATATTATCTCTGGTTTTCTTTTTATCATAGTTATGATCTGAAAAATTAATGATGAATCAATACTTAATCAACCCTGTCTCAAGGACCTATTGGAATTATTATAGGATCTATTGGTACTTATCAGTGTTGACTTGCTGGAAGCAATAGGTATTATCACTTCCATTTTATTGATGAAGCACCAAACTCGGAGGTAGGAGGTCAAACTAGAATTAAAACTTCTTTTCAACAGATTCCGAAGCCCGTGCTCGAGCATTGTGTTGTCTCTTGCAGCTCTAAATCCCAAACACTCTCCCAATCGCTTGCCTGTTCTCTGATTGGTTCCTCCCATAGTGTCTTGTGTTATATATGGCACCCATGACATCTACATCTGTGTGGCATATTTAGGGAGAAAAAGAGAGACAGAAACAGAGACAGTAAGACAGGTGACAGGGTCAGCGGCACCACAAAATCCGAAGGTGCCCCCCCTCTCACCTGTATACTGAAAATGCTGTCATTTCACTAAAAAAGGTCCTTTCACACTTAAAAAATATCCAATCATTGTAAAAAGTAGGCAATTTACCTCTCTCCTTAGAACTATGCAGCTACTTAAGTTTGCAGGTGACTTTGCTGAACCGAAGTAGAAACCTGAGGAATTAGGCATCTGCACCCACTAGACCCTGCTTTTAGACCCTTTGAGGATGGAAGCATGAAAGTGTTCTACATTGTAGAAGAATCTTGTCCCTCAATGGGACCCTTGGTTGAGATTCCATGAAGGAAACACTTGCTATCGCTGTAAGAGATTCAAGCCTAAAATGCAGATTATTGATCCTAAAATATTATGGGTAGAAAAATGGGGAGGGTCCAAAAGGCATAAGAAACTCCTATAATCTTAGATTTTGAAGAGACCTTAAAAATCACAGGAGTCCATACCAAAGGCAAGAATCCTCTGTTTTTTCTAGGACAGTTGTCGAACATTTGCTTAAAAAGCTCCAGATATACGAATTCCTATTACCTGCCAAGACAGGGCACTGGACTTGGTTAGCAATAGCTTTGTTAGACAGTTCTTGCCTCTGTTGAGATGAACTTCACCTCTCCCATTCCAAGCTCACCTAGAAGCGGCAGGACCCTTCTCTCTCATGACTCACATTCAGCAGGAGAAGGTGGGCATCAGCCTCCCTCCTCACCCCTGAGTGTTCTGTGAGGTCAGGTAGCCGGTTCTCAACTATTTGGGGAACAAACTGCAAAGGATAGTATAGTACTTCAATGAATCTTAAAGAAAAAGAGATCCCAAGTCTTTTGCAATTGCCTGGATGGAGAAGCAGCTCAATTACCTAGTCTGATTGGTCGAAGCTGGACAGAAGGGCATGGAGGTGACGTTCCTTGGAGGCCAATAGTAACGAGAGTAATGGGCGTCGCTCCGAGGAACCACAGTGCTGATGAGGATAATGTTTCTCCGGCGAGCACATGCACTTAAACTCCTTTCTTCCTGTGCCGTCCTGGTCTTCCATCCATAAATGTTTAATTCTCCATTTTGCCATCAATCAGCTCGCTGCTCTGCAAAGGGTTTGTGGATAAAAGCCACCTAGTGCGGTCTGCCTGGACCTCCAGAGGCACTCAGGCACTGGAGAGATTCTAAAGAGCTGATGTCAGGATGGGGCCCTGGATTAATGGTTCCCTGGGACACTCTGACACCCCTGCATGGATGGGAGAGATAAGAGCCTGGCCAGGGCTGCCAGAAAGCCCTGTTTAGAGGAGTGGAGCCAAGGTCAAAAACATTGGGAAGTACAGTGCAAAATACAGGGCTCTAAGTTTCCTCTGGGGCACGTGTTGGCCTGCAAAAGCCAGCGAGAGAGCAAAAGACCATTCCGTAGTCCTCAAAGACAGAGAAGAGACGAGACAGATGGTTTTAAGGGAGACCAGAGACGAGAGGAAGAACCCGCAGAAAGATAACTGAGGCAGGAGACACCAGGGGATTTGTTCTGGAACGCAGGATAGCACTTATCAGAGGAGGGCCTGTTTTGTGTCACCAGCCTGTGGGTCTGCTCCCTTGGAAGGGGGGTAATCTGTTAAATGCAGGAACACCTCACATTACAGGACATGATACAGTGCAGCTCTAAATTTTCAAGAGCTGGAAAGAATTTCTCCACAGCGTGCGTCTGTCCTCCCCCCAGAAGGCCCCTCTGGTCTCTTGCATCCAGTGTCCTTCTCAAGCCAGAATCAGGGCTGTCCCTGACCAACTCAAGGCACAGTCGACTCCCAGGGGAGGAGAAATAGGAATGTGTCTTCTTGATCCCATCCCCTGAATGCTCCCTTCCCCCTACCCCCCTTCAGAGCTCTTCTTTCCATGCCACCTTAGCCTAGGCTCTGGTCACTCACAGCCTGGCTCGATACGGTGGGCCTCTGACCGCCTCCTGACAGGTGTCCTAGCATCCTCAGAGCCAGTGTCTGCAACCAGGGATCCTCAGAGGTTTCCAGAGGGTGTGTGGGCAGGGGAAGGGGGTTGGGTGGGGAGAGGAAGGTCAGCATGCAGTGAGCATTTTTTAAATGTGATCCAGTTGAAATAAATATGTACATATGTATATATAAAATATGCATATATGCAATATACACACACACCCCTAGGGGCATATAAGCACATGTGTATGTTTAGATTTATAGATATATGTGTATGTATTGATTTAGATATGGAGGAACAGTATCTATAGCTAGCTATTGGCTGTTGTTCCAGCGTACCCTGTGACTTCAGAGGCTTCTCGCCATCGTTCTTAGACAACTGTAAAAAGGAAGGTCCTGAGCATAGGATTTCTTAAAGGCCTGTCATAGCTATAAACTGCTCAGACTTGTTGTCTGTTTGAGATTACATTTTTGTCAGAGGGAGGAGATGTTGACCTTCAGCTTTACTGTTAGAGGACTGGAACTATAAGCAAGGTCTCATTGTGCATTCATTCATTCATCATTCAATAACTACTTATTCACAGATTAGGTGCTGCATGAGATGCTCGAGTTACAATGATCAGGACAATTTAGTGTCTGCCCGAGAGGCTCACAGAAGGCACAGGCAGATAGATGGGCCAATTTCAATACAATGGGGCAATTTTTGTAGTGGGGGGCTCACTCAGGATGTGTATCATCCCCCCTAAAACAGAACATACCCTCTTGTATATGCCACATGGGATATGGGAACGCAGAGACTGATTCTAGGAAGCAGTTTTGTTCAAAGGAAACAGGCACTTAAAAGTAAATTTTAGCAGCAGACAGCTGAAACCAAACTACTGAATGTCTCTTGATCTTGTTTTTGAAGAATTCTTTTCTTTAGGCTGAGTGGTCACCATCCCAGCTGAGCCTCCCTCAGTTGTCGATAAACCTGTGAAGGTGGCAAAGTAGCTGCCCTTCAAGTGTCCTGAGCTCCCTGTTCAGAGGCCCACAGGTGGTAAAAAACCTGTACAGAGCACACAAGGCGTGGGGGGCGGGAGGGGGGGAGGTATTAAAGCCTAAGAGCAAGCGTGTGATTGTTTCCTGCACCACCGACAGCCACTGCATGGGAAGGTAAAGCCACTTCTCATGCATCCTACAGGACACAGCCCCCAAGCCCTGCTGTAATCTCGCTGCCTTGGCTGGAGAAGATCTCCCAGCTCCCACCCCCATGGGGTGAAAATGTGGGCGGGAAGGCAGCTGCTAGCTCACACAAAGCCCCCGTGTTTAACTAAATGGCAGGACTCCCTTCTAGCTCCGGGCTGAATAGTATTCCATTGTGTATCTGTATAACACACCTTTTCATCTATTCATCCGTTGGCAAACACGTTGTTTCTGTATTTTGGCTAGCGTGAATAATACTGTAATAAACATGGGAGAGCAGATACCTTTTCAAAATTCTGTTTTTACTTCATTTGGATGCAGCCCAAAAGTGGGATCGCTGGATCATGTAGTAATTCTACCTTTAATCTAGTGGGAACCCCCACACTGTTCCCATGGGGTCTGAACCAGTTTACATTCCTACCACTAGTGCCCAAGGGTTCCTTTTCCTGCACACCCTGGCCGGCATTTACCTCTTGCCTTCTTGAGGATAGCCTTTCCAACACGGGGGAAGTGGTACTTATCGGGGTTTGGATTTGCAGGTCCCTGATGATTAGTGATGTAGAGCATCTTTTCATGTACCCGTTGGCCATTTATAGACATCCTTTCAAAAATGGTTAGTCCGTCCTTCTGTTCATTTTTAAATTGGATTGTTTATTTTTTGTTATTGAATTGTATGAGTTCTTAAATATTTTGGATATTAACTCTTGATAAGATATGTAGTTTGCCATCAAATAACTTTCTTAATGTTAATTCTTTGGTTGGTGCTTCAAAGAGCTTGAACATTTTTATGACTCTTGACTTTGTATGTTAATTTCTAAAAGATTCTTGTAGGTTTTCACTGTCTTCCATAGCATAACCCGTTCACCACAAATTTCAAATGCCAAAT